>OX104062.1:59968991-59986437 GCA_944474145.2 Dicrocoelium dendriticum | reverse complement strand
GAGGCTCATCGCTAGCCGTCTTTCGTGATCCGTTCTCAGATAGCTCCGAAGAGCTCCGCAGAGCCATTCTTGGAAGCGGCCCCTCTACAATATGAAGTGGGATCAAATTCACCGGTGATTCTGGAATCGATGATCATCTCACCAGGAAGTCGGAGCGTTGTACCGAAGGTAAGCTCAGCGGGAGAGCAGCCATTGTCTTCCTTGCTTGTGTTGCGTATACTGAGCAGTATGATAGGTAAGGCTTCGTACCAGGATGTAGCGCTGGCTGTAAAAGCTGCCTTCAACTGTCTATGGAAACGTTCCACCAAACCATTAGAAGCAGGGTGATATGCGGTAGTGCGTAAGTGGTTGCATCCCATGAGGCGGTTTAAGTCACGAAACAAGGTGGACGTGAACTGTGGTCCTCTATCGGTGGTAATGGTCGCAGGTACACCAAAGACAGATGCCCACGATTCAACGAAAGTGTAAGCGACAGTTTCGGCTGAGGTATCACGCAATGGGACTGCATGCGGCCATCTTGTGAAACGATCAACACAAGTCAATAAGTGCGTAAAACCGTTTGAAGGAGGCAATGGTCCAACTATATCCAGGTTAACGTGTTTGAAACGCGCGTCTGGAAGTGAGAAAGTTCCTGGAGTGGCAATGGTATGGCGATGAACCTTACTCTTTTGGCATTGAATACAGGATTTTGCCCATTGCCTGATGTCAGTATTCATGTTTGGCCAAATATAGCGATCCGTGATGAGCTTAACGGTAGAACGGATGCTCGGATGGGAGAGACCATGAAGATGATCGAAAAGTTTCCGCCGGTACGACAATGGGACGTATGGACGCGGCTTACCGGTGGAAATGTCACAATGTATTTTCGAATCACAGTGAAGCAAGGGTAACTGGACGAACTTCAGTGCTTTGTTATTGCGAACAGATTCGAAATCAGAGTCAGTGATTTGTGCAGCGCCAAAGTCATCCTCACACATGCGTGACGTGCGTGCTACTGGTTCATTTGGATTATTTCCCTCTATCCTCTCTCCATCTTCTCGCAGCGTTGTCACTATATGCTCATTCGAACCGCATTTACCAGCTCTACACAGTGATCCATCCTACGTGGAAATATCTTCTACGATTAGAGGCTGTGCCATCACTAAGCGTTTTCACTGGCATCTGTGATTAAGCGCAAGCGTTTACTTCAATCGTATTGAGCCGATTGCCATTCTGTGTGACACCATTCGATACAGAATTCTCGAGGCAGGCCGAAAAGCCTAAGCTTACTCCGATCCAGTGTTTCTCAACACAGCTGTGAAAGAATCTGTGTTCGGCGCTCTGTTCAGGTTGCATTCACTCGCCATTCCTTGTGAACTTGTCAGCCAGTGCGGCTGCATTACCCATCACACGGACCGCGCGACCACGCCGACCGCTCATTTGACCTTGCAACCACCACGCTCGCCTGACCGATGTGCGCCGCTCTCAAAGCTGTAAAAGTACGGAACGGCAACCAACCCACTGGGTCAGGTAACGACACCAAATTGAATGGCAGAAAGGCGAAACCGAAGAGACTCCCATCGAAAGGCATTTGCGGGTTAGGAGAATGTCATCGGGTAGTAAAAATCGGTCTGGCTTGTTCGCACTGTTTAGCCTGGTACCTAGTGCAAATGTGTCCCAACAACAGTTACGGGAGCGAAATAGCTCCCAAGATGCATTTTGGTTCTGTACTGCGTGTTCCACCATCCCCCTCGTTAAGTGCTTGCTTATCCTAGCTGAGAAATGCGACCGGTTAATCGCAGAAGCAGAGCAGAGGACAAACAATGAGATTACTTCAAGGGGAGCGAGTATGGACCACAGAAGCGTAGCGGCTGCTAAGCAACGGAATGCTGAACAAATCGCTTCGCCTGCACCGCAATCAGCCATGTCTCCATCTCCGTTGTCTTCTCCAACTTTGGCAGAACGCCGGGCGAAAACAGACTGTACCTACGTGAATCAAGCAGTACTTACAGCAACGAAAATCAGGCACCATTCAAAACGCCTGGTTAATCAAATTCCACTAGACCTGACATCTAGTAGTAACAAGGATGGAGCAGCCAAACACCAACCCTTGCCACCTGTAGCTCAAATATCTCTTGTCGAGACTAAGCCTCCCAGAACATCGGTTACATATGCAGAGGTTGCTGCAAGGGTCCACCGAGAGGCCGTCGTTGCGTCCTCTTCCATTGTAAACACCGTTAACGCAAATGGAGAGAAAAACAGCAAACAGGCACTTGTCAACAAGTCAAGACAAATGAGTACCATACCTTGTAGATCGATTAAAAAGGATCCAACAACAGTGCCCGGACTGTTGTATGCTCAAATGTCCCTGAATCTACCGCCATCACATTGCGGGATAAGTTATCAGATGACCAAGACCAATGGAATTCATTGTGTATGCAGATGAGTATCAAAGCCAAGCCCATAAACTTGTTACGAATTACTCGTCATCCGAACTCGCCACACTATGGTAAACCCAGACTTATTCGAGTGACTCTAGAATCCTCCACCGACGTAGAAAACGTTTTGCTCTCCGCAAGCGCGCTAAAACACGAATCCTGTGCGATACGTATCTATCCTGATGTCCCTTGGAGCGCGCGACAACCAAAACGAAACACCGAAGAGGGGCACAGCAAGCAAGACCGCCTAAACACAGTCTTCATACATGGCGTGCCAGAACATCCTTCTAACCATGTTCAAGATACCGGAAAGCACGATTTAGAACAGTGGCGGTTCATTCGTGAAACACTTTCTTTGGATGATGTTGTGGCACTATCGCTCACCAGGATACCTCTCTCATCGAATTATAGAGGATGCGGCCCTAGAATCCTAAAACTTGTGGTTCAGTCAGAGCAACAAGCAAAGGATGTTTTGGATCGATGGCGGAGAAATCGGAAACATCTTCCTTCCGAAATTCGGTTAAAGGTCGCAAACGATTCGCACAGCTCAAGTATTAAAGCAACTGAAGCAGCAAGCATCCTGACGAATGTACAGAAGTGTAACTTGACTGCTGCTTTAATTGACTCTGAAGTAGGTCTAAACGAAGGCTGGGACGCACCTTGGCCGAATCAAGTTGCAAACGAGGTATCATTGACCCATCAAAAAAAACGAATAACTGCCGACCTCCCATCGGTCGGCATTCTCCCACACTTGACAGCATCACCTCTCTGCGGGCTCCTAGAGACCGAGAAACTGGCCTGCTTGTATACAAATGCTCAGGGACTTTCTAACAAACTGGCTGAACTGAAAGATCGCCAAGCTTCCGGCTCGTATGATGTCATTGGTATCACCGAGACATGGTTGCACACGGGAATGACGGACGCTGAAGTGTCGCTACCCGGCATGTCGCTGATCCGGAACGATAGGCTCACAAAAGGAGGAGGGGTAATCCTGTACTACCGAAACGACTTACAGTGCGAAGCCGTGGAGGATTCAGATTCGCAGTTCCCCGACTCTCTTTGGTGCCGGTTGCAGTTAAAAGGCAGGGACGCTTGCCTTATTATCTTGGTGTACCGCGCCCCTAACTCAACACCCGAAACCGACTACCACCTAATGGCTGCTTTAAGGTGCAGTTTACAACAAAAGTACACTCACATTCTTATCATGGGTGATTTCAACGTACATTGTTTAGAAGCCCCTGCCACAACCGGCGAACAATTCAAAACCGATTTACAAGATCTAGTAACTACTGCTCCTCTTTACAACCACATCACTTTGCCCACTCGGTTCAGAACTGGTAACAGGCCATCTGTGTTGGATCTTGTGCTTACCAACGAGGAGCATATGATTGATGCGTTGGTTTTAGACTGCCCGTTGGGTCGCAGTGATCACGCAGTCATCAGTTTCAACTTCGTCTGCTATGCAGAATATCTGAATGATAACGATGATACTGTGCGAACCATCACAAGGTACGACCGACTCGCCCAGCTAGTCAGCGCCACAACATGGTCTTTCCTCGAAGAAGAACCCCCGGAAGTCGCCTGGCTCGAGTTCGTCAACACATTCAGTCAGCTGATTGCACAGGCTTCAGAGATAAAAGCTTGCAATAAGTGCAAATCCGTTTCTTTCGTTAGGAGCAGAACCCGAAAATGGATGACAGTACGCAACGCAGCATGGCGAGTGTACAGAGAAGCTCCAGCACCAGAAACGTGGGACAACTACGTAGCCCAACGTAACCACTGCACTCAACTGTTAAGAGAAGACAAAGCCGCCTATCAGCAGAACATCGCAAAAAACCTTCAGTGCTAACCACAAACTGCTGTACAAGCACGTTAATAGCCTACGAAAGGTGAGGCAAGGATTTCCTCCACTCAAGACGGCTGATGGCCCAACAAGAACGTCTATGGAAGCTGCAAACGCGCTGCAGATGCAATACGCCCCCACGTTTCAAAGGGTCTTGCAACCAAGCGATCTACCAAGCTTTGTATTCTGCTCACCAGGACTAACCCACATCAATTTTACCGCAGAGGCTGTATTGCAAAAGCTGACTTCTCTACGCAAACACAGCTCGCCGGGTGTCGACGCCATTCGTCCAGAGGCATTGGGAGTAGCAGCAAACCAACTGGCAGGATATTTAGCTCAGTTTTTCCAGCACTGCTTAGACCGGAACCAAGTTCCCGCCATGTGGAAGCTTGGAATAATAAGCCCGATTCACAAAGGTGGAAGCAGATCTGATCCCTCCAACTACCGCCCAGTAACCCTTCTTCCTATACTCTCCAAGGTCATGGAATCCATAGTTGCCGATGCACTGGTGTGCTATCTGGAAAACTGCAACCTCATCACTCCTGAACAGCACGGTTTCCGTCGACAGCGGTCATGTACAACTAATTTACTCATTGCACGCAGTAGTTGGACCGAGGCAGCCGACGCTGGAGAAGGTGTTGATGTGATCTACCTGGATTTTTCCAAGGCTTTCGATCGTCTAGACCATCGGATACTACTATCCAAGCTGCAGCATTACGGGATCAACGACCCTCTTTTAAGCTGGATCGCCAACTTTCTATTTCAAAGGCAATTAGTGGTCAGAGTTCGGAGCTCTTTATCGGACCCCATACAAGTCGAGTGTGGTGTGCCGCAAGGCTCGGTTCTAGGTCCACGTTTGTTTCTGGTGTTTATTAATGACCTTGCACAGGGAATCGCTTCAAACTTCCTAATGTTTGCCGACGATATCAAGATCTGGCGCAGGATCCTGGCGAACGCCGACCAACATGTGCTCCAAAGTGACTTAGATACAGTGTATCAATGGTCGATCCAAAACTTATTGCATTTCAACGTCAGTAAATGCAAGGTGCTTTCCATCCGACATCAAGGCAGCTACTCATACCGACTCGGAACGGATGTACTGCAACAATCAACTCTCGAACGTGACTTGGGTGTCCTGGTTCAAGATGACTTGGGTTGCTCCAGGCAATCCGAAAAGGCCTCGAAGACCGGGAACCAACACGTTGGGCTGTTGAGGCGGGCGTTTGGACAAATAAACAGCTCCATATTTCGACAAATGCTCAGTGCGTATGTTCGCCCCCATGTCGAATACGCAATTCAAGCCTGGCATCCATGGCTGAAACACGACCTTAATGCACTGGAGCAGCCTCAACGCCGGGCATCTAAGAACGTAACTGGAATGCGCAATCTGTCCTACCAGGAGAGGCTGCGACGACTAGGATTGTTCAGTGGAAGCTATCGCAGGCTACGAGGCGACCTGATTATGACATACTTGATTCTGCGAGACCCACATCATGTGTGCCGCCCTTTACTGCAACTCAGCAGCTATACAAACCTGAGGGGCCACTCATTAAAACTCGCAGAACAATACAGTCGTCTGGAGTGCCGCAGAAATTTCTTTTCCATCCGTGTCTGTCACCCGTGGAATGCTCTCCTAGAATCGGTCGTCTCTGCACCGACACTAACAATATTTAAAAGACGGTTGGACGATGCACTCATCCACTTACACTTTGTTACTTAACACTATGTCTCCATCCTACACCTGGAGTTTACCCTGGAATTATTTGTTGTTAACTGTGGGTGTTGTGAATCTAAGTGGATCGCAGGACTGCAGCGAAGCAAACGATAAGTCCTTATTTTCGTATTTAAAGTGTTAACTATTTTACTATCCTTTTCATCATAATTATTATGTTGATATCCCCACCAACTATCTAACGGGGCTTGTAAAGCAACGCTTCTTAACTCGTATAAATTCATTGTTCATTGTTCATAGGGGGATGGGGGCGGTCGGCTGACTGGGGCATTTTTGCAAGCTTGATAAGATCGGCGCAGTGGGACACATTCTTCTTCGCTAGCGACCCTCAGACTGCAGCAGATGAGTTATATAACATCATCCATCGGTCAGTAGATGTGTCGATTCCGCGAAAGCATATAAAACTACCTACCTCTGGAGAAAGGCCTACACAACACAAATTAGCTGTAAAGCTCAAAAAGTTGCTCAAGGCGTATCGTAAATCCAATGACTTCTGTTTCTTAATAAAGCACCAGCAATTGGTTACTATTAAGGAGAATGCCAATCAGGCCATGCTGATTGATAAGGAAAAGCGAGCACTCGGTAGCCAAAATAGAAAACAGGAACTATTCAGATTGCTTAAACGCAAGACCGCTAAACAGAACCTAGATGTTATCTCGCTTATGTCTGCAGATAAATGCTTAGTGAGTGACCCGACTTATACCAGCGAAATGTTCAACAACCACTTTGCTGCCTCGTTTAATGAATGTAGTGATCCTGCGACCCTGGATCTGCAACATCACACGAATGATCAACTCAGCAACGTCACATTCAATCTGTGCGATATCCAAAAGCTCCTAAAGTCCACTAAAACCTCCTATTTCACTGGTCCGGACAATCTCCCATCTGCTGTCATAAAATTCGGGGGAGATGACATCCCCTTGCTGCTACTGAATATGTTCACCTTATCTATGAATTCTGGTATCATAATGGCTCAGTGGAAGGAGGCCATAGTGATGCCCCGTCATAAATCAGGTTCACTGTACGACGTAAAAAACTACCGACCGATTAGTCACACATCAGTATTGTCTAAAATGATGGAGCGACATGTAAAGTCGAAAACGCTTGAATTCCTATTAACTCGAAACTTAGTAAACAATTCACAGCATGGATTCCTGAACTCCAGGTCCTGCATCACTTGTCACTTAGAATTTTTAAATCACCTTGTCAGTTCACACGATCGTGGCTTATCGGCAATCGTCATCTATCTCGACATGCAAAAAGCTTTCGATCGCGTACCTCATAGTCGCCTACTAGCTAAGCTCCAAACCTACGGTATAAAGGACCCCTTACTGGCTTGGTTTAGCTCATATCTCTTATATCGCTCCCAGATAGTACAAATCCAACAACATAAATCTCAACCCAAGGCTGTTACCAGTGGGGTGGTACAAGGCAGTGTTCTTGGTCCATTGCTATTTCTACTTTACGTTAACGACGTCTTCAGCGTAGTTAAACGCGGCACACCTTATCTTTTCGCCGATGACATCAAAATAGTGTACTCCTTCCATCCTACCAACCTCAGCAATACTCTAATGGAAATCCAACTGGACCTCCATGCGCTTGAGGCTTGGTGCAACACATGGAAAATGTCTTTCAACACTGACAAATGTAGCGCGATGTTATACAGGTGCAATGTTAAGCAAAATGCTCTGACCCTAGATAGCAAACCACTTACTATCTGTCAGACCATCTGTGACCTAGGGCTTCGCTACTCATATTCCCTTAACTTCTCAGAACAAGCATTTTATGCAACAGCCAGAGCTAAACAACGCATTGCATTACTATTCAAAAATCTTACTCTACGAGATTCAATTTGTTCAATGTATGAATCATTCGCCCGCCCTTTACTTGAATATTGCTCAATGGTGTATAGCAATTCCAGGAAACATGATCGTATCGCTATAGAAAAGGTACAAAGAGCGTTTAAAAAGCGCCTTATTGGTACGAGCTTAGTGTTACCCTATTCTGAGCGATGCGACTTACTTAAGCTTGACCCAATATGGCTTCGACGCCTAAAAGTAAACTTAGCACTTTTTCAATATCCTGCACAAAAATGTCCACACCCCTAGCATTGATCTATCACTCATGAAACCAAATGGATACAATACACGCAATAGTGAAAATTCTGTGATGGTAAGAAGGTCAAAGACAAACATATCAGCAAACTTTTTCCTAAATCGGTACTCCCGTATTTGGAACAAATTGCCGACCGATATTCGTACTAGCACATCTGAGTATAACTTTCGTAGAAAGCTTGACGAATATCTTAAATCAGCAATGTGATTATGCTCCTGCGCTGCCCTACAACTATTCAACAAACGTATGAACAAGGTCCAGACAACATATAACTGAAAGTTGCAATTGACTGTATCAGTCAGATCAACAAACACCCGTTGATTCCCTGCTTACCCTTCTCTTTTATTGCCCACTCCGGATCTGCCTGCCCGAAAGCTCACCGCTGATTAGTGGCTCCACTGATACATTGATGAGTTGGAGGTCCAGGCTTCTGTTATCCTCTTCATCCCATCTTGGCTCACTATACTTCCCCTTGATTTTACTTGGCTCCACTGCAACCATGTGTCAGTTGAATCACTGGCAACTTGGTTAGCTGGACTCCCAAGTCCGGTTAACTATCTCTCCAATCGTAACTTCACTTCCGTTTCACCCGCTGGCACACTTACCATTCGTTTGTGAAAGCACTGACGCTTTGGTAGGTAAAGCACCCGGATCCTTTCTTTACATCTTCAACCCACCTTGCTCCCCAACACTTAGCTTCGGTTTTCACTTGACCATATCTTGCTGGTGAATAAACCGACACATTGTCAACATCAATATGTTTTCCACTCAGGACTAGTGTAACCTCGTAAACATATCACTGGCGTTCTGTTGGACCAATTCCCTGCATAATCAAACTCCTAGCGCAGTTAGCAAAACCACTAAAGGTTCGGCATTCTTGTTCACAGCCCACAACCCACACATCATAAGTAATCCGAAATCCGTATTGCGCCTCCTAATTGTACAATGAACAATGAACAATGATTTATCACGGGATAAAAGCAAGTGCTTGACACGTCCCGTAGGATGGTTGTGGTGAATATGATAAAATCAAAATATGTCTGGGTCATCTATGGAACGTCTGCCGATATGAATAGTTTGATAAGCAACATCAGTGTAAAAGTAAAATAAATTATCGGGCGGAAACATGCAGAAAGACATTGGGGTGCAGTGATCATTGAGGTAAAGAGTGAGAAAAGTAAAATATGGTCGCTCACTTAGGTCCATTTGATACATAAAGCCTGTAGAAATTCATCCTTGGCGTAATCCACAGTAGGGGAATTTAGGTAACAAAATGTTGGGAGCTAAGAGCGACATCTAATCGTTTTTTGAAAACATCCAAGGTAGGCGAGGATACAACTAAGTCAGGAAGTGCGTTCCAAGGTTTGCAAACCCGAAGGGAAAAGTAATTCCGTCGACACTCTAGACGGCTGTATTGTTCCTGCAACTTTAGGCAGTTACCCCTGAGCTGCGTATTGTGGCTACGTTTCAGCAAATGGCTGCATACGTGATTGGGGTCACTCAGTATTTGATACGCTAATATGAGATCACCGCGCAGTCTTCGATAGCGCCCGCTGAAAATTCCCAACAACTTCAGCCTTCGGTGATAAGAGTGCTAGTGTAGGCCGTTTACATTTTTTGTTGCTGTTCGTTGTGGTGCGTCTAACACGTCTAGGTCGCGCTTCAACCAAGGTTGCCAAGCTTGGATTGCGTACTCAACATGCGGGCGCACGTAGGAATTGAGCATCATTGGGAAGATTGATGGGTCAAATCTCCCGAATGCTCTTCGCAGCATGCCGACATGCTGGTTGCCTCTTTTCGCAGCTACCTCAGCCTGTTTTGAACAGTTGAGGTCGCTCTGTACGATCACACCCAGGTCACGTTCCTGGGAGCTATTCTGCAGTACGTTGGTCCTAAGTGAATAGGTGTAGTTATGACAATGGCGTAATTGTACGACGCGACATTTGTCTACATTGAACGGTAGGGCGTTTTGAAGTGACCAGTTCGACACTGTGTTAAGATCGCACTGGAGCCGTTCATGGTCTTCCGGCCCTCTGATCCTTCGCCATATCTTGATATCATCAGCGAAAAATAAGAAATCGGAAGTAATTGATCTCGCCAAATCGTTAATGAACACCAAGAATAGACGAGGTCCAAGAACCGAGCCTTGTGGTACTCCGCACGCCACATCGATTGCATCAGACAACGATTCTCGGACTCTCATCACTAGCCGTCGTTCTTGTAGAAAATTGTCAATCCAACTCAGGATTGGGTCGCCAATGCCATAATTACGAAGCTTGTAAAGGAGAATGCGATGGTTGAGGCGATCAAATGCTTTTGAAAAGTCCAAGTAGATGACATCGACCCCTACTCCATCATCAACAGCTTCAGTCCAGCTATTACGTGCAATTAATAGGTTAGTATTACACGAATGCTTTTGACGAAAGCCATGTTGCTCTGGGCTATTAAATTGTGGCTTTCCATGTATTCCATCAGCGCGTCTGCGATGATAGATTCCATCACTTTGGATAGTACTGGAAGTAGTGTTATTGGACGGTAGTTGGCAGGATCAGTGCGGCTACCTCCTTTATGAATAGGAGTGATGACCCCTTCCTTCCATACTGGTGGAATACGGTTCTTCTCTAGACATTGCTGATAGAAAATAGCCAGTGGTGCTGCTAGATCACTAGCTACTGCCTGTAGAGCCTTTGGTCGGATATTGTCAGCTCCGGGAGAACTGTGGATACGCAAGGATAACAACTTCTTCAACACAGCTTCCGCAGTGAAGGTGATGTTTTCTAAACCAGGTGAAGGAGTAGTAGGAGGTAGTTGCTTAAATATTTCCCTTTTTCACTGTGCAGTAATGTGGACTTATTTTTCCCTGTTAGCCAGACCCATACTGCTGTTCCTTATGCTGTGTCTAGAAATTTGGTTGCGAGGCCCTCCCCACACTATATTATTCTCGATTCCACACATGTACATAATTCCCTAGGAAATTTTCGACCTCCATCGCACTAATACTTACTAATACTTGCTATTTCCCTTCTATTTACGTTGATCCGGACCACGACTCGTTCAACGGTACGATAAGATACTTGCTACCGAAGAAAGTTGGAGCTGCATAAGAATAAATTACAACTTGAATCCAATCCCACTCAATACCAATCTCCTCGCATCCGATAAACAATTTCAGCTTCAGAGAAAACTTGTACATAATGATCGGTCCAGGGTCTCTGGAACGTGTCTCACCTGTCTGAGAAATATACCTATTATTATTATTATTATTATTATTATTATTATTATTATTATTATTATTATTATTATATGATAGGGAGCAGCAATGTTAGTACAGATAATTGTTTCATACTAAATGTAAATGCATCGAAATTATCACCATGCCTGAATTAGTACTACTGAGGGGTGGTGATCATACTGGGTTTGAAGATGAAAGTAGCACTATAAACATTTAGTTCCGGGAGACAGTACGTGGTATGACAAGCAAGTATGCAGTGGAAAAGGTGTGTAATGGTGATGCGGAAATGCGCGCGAAGTTAAAGGATTGGAAGTGCATCCACAATTAGGAATCATAATACGTACATAAATTGATTTTATGCATGTCAATCAATAGCCTGTTAAGACTGACCATAAAATTCGTACTATGCTTATCCGGTTCTGAATCACGTCGATCATGAATTCAATAAGTGGTGCTACCTGGAACAAATCCAAAGCCGAGGCCAAGAAGTTACAAAGACACCCATTTCTTCGAGAGTTGCAAGGAAACGAGCAAAGATTGTGAAAACCGATGTTGTGTGCTCCTTTAAAATAGACCCTGTTTTGTTTCGGCTGCAGGAGGCTTGCAAGTGGGTAGTCTAGATTTTCGGTTGATGAGGGTTTCAAAATCTGGTAGAAACTAAATCCAAAAACATATGAACACGAATCACGTAAACCGTGTGCCCAGTCATTCCCCGACTATTTGAATTAAGGCCATTGTAGAAAAAAGTGGCTTGAAAATTTGGCTAGAATACTTGATAAAGTCACCCCTCCCATCAAGAAAAACAATATACTCATCCATGATGAATATCATGGCAAGGAAAAAAAGAATTTTGCAAACTGTGTACATTTGTTGGCCAGGTGTGAGGCTTTTCCTCGCGAACACTTGGTGACAGTACAGCTGGGACGGAAAATCAGCACTTTTCCTTCGTCACCACATGTTGAAAATAAATTGGTGAACAAACCGGTAAAGCAGATGATGAAAAAACATAGCTCGGGTCAAAGGAAGCAAGTACCTTTGCCTACTTTTTGCTGGTACTATCGACCCATCTCACAACAATATAATTACGAAAGAGAGAAAAAACAATGCTTTAGGCGAACAATTGTTTTCAACTTATTCCTCCTCAGGCTTATACAATAATATACATTAGGCTAAGGTCTGTTGCAATCGTCGGCATAACAAAGAAATATTTGAACAGAATATTTAACTTGTGACAATCATGGCAGTCATCTGATCACATGACTAAAGTCAAGTGGAGTTGCGGTGTGCCATCACTTACTTCCCGTCTGGTGATCGGCCACGGAGGTTGTAGTGTTTGTACCATTTTCTTCGGGACACACAAGTCCGGGTTTGTCAAGCGTTTGCATACTGCCTCAGCTGTGGCAAATAGTCTTGATCTTAGAAGACGGTCATGCCTTGGTGATATTTATAGAGCCATCAAAATACACGGGACTCAAAAGAAGGTACAGAAATAGTAAAAGAAAACACAACAAAACACAACGAAGTCCATGGTTTCGTCAGACGGCGAGATACTGCCCGGTTACCCAAGCCGAAGTAGGGTGTTGACTTAGAGGACAACACCCCGATCCTTTGGCTGGATAGCCTGCCGTAAGGCAACGGAGCGAATACAAAGAATCGCGCCCACTGAGAGTAAGTGACTGATTGCTCCGTTCATACGCCTTGGTGATATTCTGTAGAGAATCTGAAAGGATGTTTGTTTGTTTACCTGGTGGCATGTTTTGATTAGATGGTTCCTAATCGCACTGAAGATTGTCCTATTCTCGCGATTGTAGAGCAAACCTGAGAGCTGTTCCTTAATTCTCGTGCCCAAATGTCTGGTCGTCCGTCCAATGTGCCTGGCCCCGCTCGGGCGGTTGAACCGGTAGATTAACATTGATTAGAGATGATCAGACACTCCGTCTTTGAATCTCCGAGCTATTAAAAGTCTGCTCGTTGAAACCACATTCAGTTGGTCCGCATTAAATGTCTTTATACAGCTTTGCTGAAGTTGACACGTGCATATCTCAGCCACATTATTTTCGTTTGAATAGAAGAGTCAGGTAACGCTGTTTCGTTTAAATGGTTTATTTTGATACTTTTGGTATGCATCGCCTCATATGGGTCTCGATAAATCGCTCCACATTTCCACTTTCGAGAAGTGTTTCTTTGCTTCGTACGGGTTCCGCTTTTATGTTGTCTTCGTTGCATATTTTGTATGCCCGATCGGTTAGTGTTCGAACCAGCGTTCATTCTTGGCTGTGAGATGGTACTTTCGGACACTTCACGTTTCGTGAAATGTGAACAACAGGAAGGTACAACATACTGCGTAAAAAACCAATTGGTCAGGTTTTTGTAATCACTAGTGTGCGACGGCGCCATCAGCAAAGAAACGTACGACCAACTTCGTCCCATAGGCTCCACCACTCTTCTCCTTTATTGACTCCCAAAAATACATAAACCTGACACACCAATGGGACCCACACTAGATATGCGGAATTCGCCGTATCACAACATTGCGCATTGGCTGACAAAAAGGCTTAATCCCATCAGACAAATGACTGCTCCTCATAGACTGGCAGATAGATTCTTGATTCAAGCGAGCAAGAACGAACAACGTTTTTACGGGCTAACCTGAATTCAGACTATTTCGTGTCTTCTCGTTCAGCCGCTTACAGACAAATCGTGGAAAGAGTAAAGGAATGCAGTTGAAAAAGGGGTCAATAAGGAAATCAATAAAACACTGAGGAAATCAAGGTCACCGCCTACGCCTTACCAAGGCAAGGCAAGACTGGCCACGAAGGAACATTTTAATTCATCGTAATAGCTACGCCGAAATGAGAATGTTGTGTTACTGAGACCTGACAAAGACTCTAGATTTGTCCTCATGGGAAAAATGATTATTTCCAAAAGATGCAACCAGTGCTCTCAAATGAGGATAGATTCGTCAGAGATCCGCCAGGGAAAGACGGGACGGAAATAGTAGAAAGTATGATAGTGCGTGAGCTACAAACACCACACAAAAGGGACTAATCGATGCAAAATCTATGACGGAACTCCACGCCCGAGGTGCAAACCTTCCTCGTATGTATGGAGGGTCAAAAATACACAAATAAGGGGTTCCGCTGCGTCCTATTCTTTCAATGTTTGCAACGCCTCACCAGAAACAGGCACGACGGTTGGCAAAGGGACTCAAGTCTGTACGTGTTGAGCTAGCGATGCACAGTCTAAAAGCCACTTTGGGGTACATTGGCAAAGTCCGGAATTTAAATGTTCAAGCTAAGCACACGGTATCATTTGACGTCTGTTCCCTTTTCACGAACGTTCTTTTGGATAAGAACTAGAACATTATAAGTGTGCATGCGTACAAAGTTGGCTTGCCTGCACATCGATGGAAGACCTTACTCAGCATTCGTACGAAAGACGTTCAATTTTGCTTTGATAGAAATATGTATCGTCAAACAGAAGGCTTTGCGATGGGTAGCCCTCTCGGACCGATCCTATCTGACCTCTTTATGGGGAATCTGGAGAGTAACTTATTACGCAATGTCATTGGATCAACGCACTATTACACGAGATATATCTACGATACTTTTGTTGTAGTTGACACCGTCCAGAAAGCGGAAGTCCCATTGGAAATGTTAAACAAATACCATCCTAACATCAAGTTCACTATGGAAAATGAAGCAGAGGCTTCGTTTCATTTGCTTGACGTTGCACTTAAAAGAAGAGCAGATGGTTCAGTCATAAGATCGACTTACCGGAAACCGAGCTGGACCGGACAATACCTACATTTCAACAGTTACTGTCCAGTGAACTATAAGCGATCCCTAACTCGAACTTGTTTTGTTAGAGCACACCGAATATGGTCTGAAGGGTCAATCGAGGCTGCGTTACGATACATCGAGTCTAACCTACGCAACAACGGTTATCCGAACAAATTTATTGCCAGGTATGGGAATGAGGTTGCTAAGAAAGAAACACGAATGGATGTCCCGAAGAAAATGGTCTTCATCACGCTACCATACAAAGAGAAAAAGAACGACAGAAGCTTCTGCTACCGTTTAGGCCAAGCCATAAAAAGGTGCTAATGCGCACCTGAGCTCGTGTTGTTACATCAAACCAAGAAGCTGCTCCATGAATCCAACTTGGATAGGCCTCACTCTCAGGATATCGCCTCAGGTGTTTACCAATTCATCTGCACTTGCGGTAGCATGTACATTGGCCGAACCGAGAGAAGGCTATCAACAAACATTATGGAACATGTTCCACGGAACCTGGAAAATAGTGGCCCTAAACTTCCTGCCAGCTAAATCGCTCAGCATCTGCTCAATTTTACATTGTGCGAAAACCCACATGACGTATTCAAGGTTGTCAGCAGACAAAACAACGCGAGCTAGCTTCGTTTCGCTGAAGTCTGCCATCTGACGAATGAAACCTAACGTTTGCGAACAGGTCGACCTTGTGGCCAGTCTTGCCTTGCTCTAATAAGACGTAGGCGATGACCTTGAGGTTCTTAATGTTTTATTGATTTCCTTGTTGACCCCTTTTTCAACTGCATTCTGTTACTCTTTCCACGATTTGTCTGTAAGCGGCTGAACAAGAAGACACGAAATAAGCTGAATTCAGATTAGCCCAAAAAGGTTGTTTTTGTTCTTGCATTCTCAAAATTTTTGAATGGAAATGACTGCATGACATTCCAGTTTGTCAACGAAGTTCGTAACATGAATGTCCGAGAGTATCGGATGTTTTCCTTAGACATTGTTTTATTGTTTACCAACGTGCCACTGATAGAAACAGCTAACTACCTATACTCGTACATCGACCAACAAGGCATAAAACTTCGGTATACGAACCAACCAACTGCAACAACTGAAACGCAGATTTACCTACAACCTTCAGTTTCAATTCAATAGCGAGTTTTATAGACAGGTTGATGGCGTCGCAATGGGATCTCCGTCTGGTCCATTGTTAGTGGATATTTATATGGGAATGCTAGAAAGCGATCCATTAAAACAAATTATATCGGTTCTGAAATTCTATCCACATTACGTGGATGATATACTTTGTATAAGTGATCAAACCACCATACCTTAGTATATAATCGACTGCTTCAACAATGCGTACGTTAACGCCACATTTACAGTTAAGGAAGAAAACAACAATCAAATGTATATTTTGGACTCAAGCCTTATTAGAAGAACAGACGGATCAATCCAAATAAACAGGAAACGAAATTGACCAGGATAATATATGAACTTTCACAGCATTAGCTCTACTCAGCCAAAAAAGTACGCTGGTGCGAATGCCAACCAATCGGGCATACAAAATATGCAACGAAGAAAACATAAAAGCGGAACCCGTACGAAGCAAAGAAACGCTTCCCGAAAGTGGATATGCGGAACGATTTGGCGACACCCATATGAGGCGATGCGTACCAAAATTATCAAAACAAACCGTTTAAAAGAAACAGCGTTACCTGACTCTTCTATTCAAACGGAAATAATGTGGCTGAGATATGCACTTGTCAACTTCAGCAAACCTGCATAAAGACCTTTAATGAGGACCAACTGAATGTGGTTTCAACGAGCAGACTTTTAGTAGCTCTGAGATTCAAAGACCGAGTGTCTGATCATCGCTAATCAATGTTAATCTACCGGTCCACCTGACCTTGCGGGACCAGGCACATTGGACGGACGACCAGGCATTTGGCGAAGAGAATTAAGGAACAGCTCTCAGGTTTGCTCTACAATCGCGAGAATAGGACAATCTACAGTGCGATTAGGAACCTTCTAATTAACTGAGGCCACCAGATAAAAGAATGAACATCCTATCAGATTCTCTACAGAATACCATCAAGGCATGACCGTCGTGTAAAATCAAGACCATTTGCCACCACTGAGGCAGTATGCATGCGCCTGACAAACCCGAAGCTGTGTGCGCAAAAGATGATAAAAACACTACAACTATTTTGGCCGACCACCAGACGGGAAGTGATGACACTCCGCAATTCCATCTGACTGCGGTCATGCGATCAGATGACTGCCATCATGGTCATAATTTTACATTTTCGGATCAATTGTTTCTTGGTT
>OX104062.1:59918805-59968572 GCA_944474145.2 Dicrocoelium dendriticum | reverse complement strand
ACGTCGCTCCAGAAGGAAATATACCAATGGTCACATGGGCCACAGTTTCTCGTTCAGCCCCCCTTCCTAATGGCCTATGTATCCGGAGAATCTGGGTGAATTGCCGCTTGAATGGTTACGGCCTGAGGTTGGTCCATGTTTTCTTGGTCACTTTGGAGGAGCACTGAATTAATAACTTTAAGGCTTGCCCGACATGGACTTCCCTGCGCAAATATTTCGTTACCTTGTTGCGATTCAAAGCTTATTTCGTCGCCAAAGACTTGAGGCGCGCTGCACCTGACCAACCAGTTAAAATAGAAAGCGCTGAAATTCGACAAGCTACGCTTCAGACAGTTAAGTTGGTGCAGTCAGAAGCTTTTGCGGAGGAGATGCGCCTCCTTGCATAAAACGAACCCAACATACCAGTTTGAAATTTAAAATCCAGGTCCTGCAGATTAAGACGACTCAATCCCTTCCTCATTAATGGGATACTTCGGGTGGGCAGAAGGTTGGATCAACTCTCGGTACCATATGACGCGAGACATCCGATTTTACTTCCCGGCCGCCACTTTGTCACTCGCCTTCTTATACTGCACTACCACTACATCAATGGACACTGGTGCGCAGCACACGTTATACGATCTTCAGCGGCGCTACTGGATCTTGGGTGGGCTTTCATCCATAGGGCACTTGCTTTTCAAACGTGCCAAATGCCGCGTCAACCATGCGAAGCCACTGAGTCAGCTGATGGCAACAGTGATAACGGACCAATGTCTGACATACCAACCAGCGTTAACTGCAGTGGTGATCGACTATTTTGGACCGCTGATAGCGAAACGTGGCCGAGTACATGAAAAGAGATATGGCTGTTTGTTCAGTTGCTTGACTACACGGGCTGTTCACATAGAGGTTTCCCACTCCATGGATACCGATTCGTTCTTGTGCGCGCTTTCGAGGTTTTCAGCTAGACGCGGATGGCCGAATGTAATATACAGCGATAATAGACAGAATTTCCACGAAGCTGAAGCAGAATTACGCAGTCTTCTGAAGCAGCTAGATCAGACGAAGATCACAAAGTCTATGTTGGCTAGAGAGGTTGACTGGAAATTCAATCCTCCATGTGCTAGCCATCACGGAGGTCTTTGGGAACGATTAATTCGATCGACTCGTGAATTATTACGGAACATTCTCAACGGCGAGGTTGTGACCAAAGAGGTACTTTTAACGACACTCACCGAGATCGAAAGGATTTTGAACGACAGGCCTTTGGTAGTGGTACTTGACTTCCCGGACTCGCAAGATGCTATATCACCTCGGCAACTACTGACGCTTGCAAATGACCAGTCGCTTGAATACCCACCGATCAATTTACTAATCAAAATGAGCAGAAGGTGGAGACAGGTAAGACATCTATCTGATATGTTTTGGCGCAGGTGAATTAGAGTATACCTACCGACACTGCAGAATAGACAGAAGTGGTTGAATGAAATTCGAGATCTTGGGCAGGGCGATTTAGTTTTAGTTTGTGATTTATGCACATCAAGAGATCTGTGGCCTAAGGGTGTTGTGGAGCAAGTTATGAAGAGCAAAGACCAACTGGTTCGACAAGCACTGGTGAGGACTAGCAAAGGCATATTGCGAAGCGACGTCAGACAGCTGAGCCTACTAGAAGCGTACCAGGAAGAAGAGAATGATGCCGTGGAAGCCATCGTCCGGGATAGGAAATCGCCGGGGGAGTGCAAAGTCCAAAAGGAACTTTGATGTATCCCCAAACTGGATTTTTTGCGTGAGGACACGGTATCTCTTTCCCTGATTACCTTGCACATTAACATTGCTTTTCTGTGTTTTACAAGCGGTTAACATATCACATATTTATTTCTTACACTCCACTACTGACACGTCCTTGAGGTTTCAAGGTCATTCTTATTATTATGTTACTGTGACACTGCCCAAATACTCGATCCGCCCCACGCTGGTCAGTTTCTGCCCACTTGCATTACGATTGCGAAACCTATTCGTAAGTCATGTACTGTATTTATTATGCCTTATAGAACCACGGTTCTAGTTTAACTTTCGTACGACGTACTTAGTTTAGGCTTAGTGACGTTGGTACAGTAATGATCCAGTTATGTTCCAAGTGTACTACTTTATGGTGGCTAGAGCGTACTTTCAGTTATTGGGTTAGATAGATCTTGTCTACTCGAGTAGCCAGCGTGCTCGTAGTTGTGGTGTGTGATTAGGTTTGATAGCGGGTAGACTTGACCTCGGTAGCTAAGGAAGTGATGTGTCCACTTCGGATGGAGTTACCGGTATAAGAATAGTCGCTGAAGCTGAACACTGTTGGGAAGCTACCCTACTAAATATTTTACGGAGCAGCAGCGGACTACAGTTGGCCCCTGTTCTCCTGTTGACTTTAAAAAAGACACGTTTCGTGGACTAGGTTTGGTAACTACGGTAACATAGCAACTACTTTTGCTGCCCGGGGCGGACGTAAATTGCTGCTTCCTGAGACTTGTAAATCCGTACAGACCTTATTTAGACGGATTCATGTAAAAACAAAGATCAAGTGTGAAGGTCTACCGTAAATGCAGGTATTTGTATTTTTACAAAACACGTGAGTAAAATTTAGATACACTTTTTATGCATGGCATGAGGCCATAGTATTGACAATACCAATAAAATTCAGCCCATTAGCGAATGCCGTCTCTATGAGAGAACTGCCAATTTGTGAGCTTTGACTGGCTCAGTGTTGCTTGTCGGTAGTGTGTTCTAAGCTTTAGATTTGAGGACGTGCTCTCAAAACTGGCTGTGCTAATATTTCGAGTACTACTGATGTGCAACAGATTCCAAAGGTGGTATTTCTGTATGAAGTTCAAAAGTTTGGAGGATCCATTAATTTTATCCGTTCTTGAATCTTTCACAAACTACTACAAACTGTTCCTTTCGGCAAGGAATTCCTCATTTTCTATACCTTCCTCAACTTCGCTAAGCAAACAACAACATTTAGCAGGTTTAACGGTCTAAGAAAAGTATATTTGCTTCCCAGGTCATGGATTATCTGAAAGCTATGGCATTGTGTCAGTCAAACTGTCGATGACAGACATTTCTTGTATTGACTCATTGATATATCATCAAGATAGCAAAGAATTCTTCTCGGTGCATTCATTTCTTTCGGCGGATTCGACACCCCTAACTTACCCCACACTCTGCTTAATGTTTCGGTAATTTACCCATTGCAATGCCAACCATTTTCTCTTATTCTGAAGAAGAAATTTGTTAACATTGTAAGCTTGAAAGAACTTTGCCGCAGATCCAGACCCTTTTATTTAGATATTTCTATGGTCGGCTAGCCGAACAACCTCCATGGTGCCAGCTGAGTTGTTCGAGTTAATCCCGTTCCAGTAAATGATTCGGCGGCAGTGTTCCAGGTCGCATTGGGATTTGCCTTGTAAGCGTTCTCCTTATAAAAGCCACAGACGTCCGTTTAACAACACTGTGACGCGGCAGGCGTGACTCGCCACTAAATAAAGTCACTGCCTCTTCCCTTTTCGGAGGATCATTCTCGCATCACGAAGGTCATCCAATTCGAATTGTTCTTTTGATCCCTTCCTTTGATGCCGAACCCAGCGAACCAAGTCACAAACTCAGAGTCACATTTACAAATTCACTCAAAATGGCTACTTAAACACACACACTTACACATACTACTAGTTGTTATCATGCACATAAATTGATGTGCTACTGGTCCATTTGTAATAATTTGTGCAATTGTAGATCAGACGTGTCTGTATTACCATGAGAATGCCTTTGATGGCTCTCCTCGCAATGACGAGAATAAACTATTTATGTATTCATTTAAGAGCGCAGATCGCCAAAGCCTCAGAAACAAAATATACGGTAACGACAATACCGAGGGGAGAGTTGATGTATCTGATCTTGTGGTTGCATTTGCTCATTACTCTGTGAAATGTTTCAGAGAAGTGACGAGTTCCGAGTATTACTTCCCCACACCGTTTGCTGTGCTTGCTCGACTATTCCATCAGTAGTTTACAATCACTTGATACTCATACCGATGACTTGAATCTAAACATACTGGCAATATTTAGGGGTAAAATGTATGAGAATAGCCGGGTCATCCTGTTAAAATATATAACAGAGGGAACCCTACGCAGAAGCTTCAAGAATGAGAATGACTCGTACAGGATACAAAGGTATATTTGGATTGATTTCGCAGTGGTCTGCACACCTGAGTTGTACCCCCCATAAGAGCATCACTGTTTAATGCTTGGCCATGGCCGCCATCAATCTGCATTTCATGCTACGCCGCTTCTCTCAATACCAATGCAGAAAGTTCCTCTGTACTTTTACCGTTATTCTCAATGAAGCTGAGAAACGGCTCCTCTACCATCACATGATTTCCACTCATGTGATTTTGGTGATACAACTCTGGCAGAATGCGCATTTCTTACTTCAAGTTCAGAAAGACAAACAAAACAAGAAGCTTTAAGTGAACCATTGTTTTTCAGTTATTCCACCTCAGGCTCATACTATAACATTCATTAGGCTAAGGTCTGTTGCAATCGTCAATATAACCAAGAAACAACTGATCCAAAAATTTAACTTATGACCATGATTGCAGTCATCTGATCGCATGACTGCAGTCAGGTGGAATTGCGGATTGTCATCACTTCCCGTCTGGTGGTCGGCCAAAAATGTTGTAGTGTTTGTCTCATCTTGTGCGCACACAAGTTCGAGCTTGTCAGGCCTATGCATACTGCCTCAGTGGTGGCAAATAGCCTTGATTTTACACGACGGTCATGCCTTGGTGGGATTCTGTAGAGAATCTGAAAGGATGTTTGTTTGTTTATCTGGTGGCCTCTGTTGATTAGAGGGTTCCTAATCGCACTGAAGATTGTCCTATTCTCGCGATTGTAGAGCAAACCTGAGAGCTGTTCCTTACTTCTCTTGCCCAAATGCCTGGTCGTCCGTCCAATGTGCCTGGCCCCGCACGGGCGGTTGAACCGGTATATTAACATTGATTAGAGATGATCAGACACTCGGTCTTTGAATCTCCGCGCTATTAAAAGTCTGCTCGTTGAAACCACATTCAGTTGGTCCGCATTAAAGGTCTTTATGCAGCTTTGCTGAAGTTGACAAGTACATATCTCAGCCACATTATTTCCGTTTGAATAGAAGAGTCAGGTAACGCTGTTTATTTTAAACGGTTTATTTTGATACTTTTGGTATGCATCGCCTCATATGGGTCTCGATAAATCGCTCCGCATATCCACTTTCGAGAAGTGTTTCTTTGCTTCAAACGAGTTCCGCTTTTATGTTGTCTTCGTTGCATATTTCGTATGCCCGATCGGTTGGCATTCGCACCAGCGTACTTTTATGGCTGAGTAGAGCGAACGCTATGAAAGTTCATATATTATCCTACCCAATTTCGTTTCCTGTACATTTTATTTGGATTGATCCGCCTGTTCTTCTAATAAGGCTTGAGTCCACAACATACATTTGATTGTTGTTTTCAGCCTTAGCTGCAAATGTGGCATTAACGTACGCATTGTTGAAACAGTCGATTATATAATAAGGTATGGTGGTTTGATCACTTATACAAACTATATCATCCACATAATGTGGATAGAATTTCAGAACCGATATGAGTTGTTTTAATGGATCGCTTTCTAGCATTCCCATATAAATATCCACTAACAATGGACCAGACGGAGATCCCATTGTGACACCATCAACCTGTCTATAAAACTCGCTATTGAATTGAAACTGAAGGTTGTAGGTAAATCTGCGTTTCAGGTGTTGCAGTTGGTTGGTTCGTATACCGATGTTTATGCCTTGTTAGTCGATATACGAGTATAGGTAGTTAGTTGTTTCTATCAGTGACACGTTAGTAAACAATAAAACAATGTCTAAGGAAAACATCCGATACTCTTGGACATTCATGTTACGAACTTCGTTGACAAACTGGAATGTCATGCAGTCATTTCGCTTCAAAAATTTTGAGAATGCAAGAACAAAAACAACATTTTTATGGGCTAACCTGAATTCAGATTATTTCGTGTCTTCTCGTTCAGCCGCTTACAGACAAATCGTGGAAGAGTAAAATAATGCAGTTGAAAAAGGGGGGTCAATAAGGAAATCAATAAAACACTGAGAACATCAAGGTCATCGCCTACGTCTTATTAGAGCAAGATAAGACTGGCCACATGGTCGACCTTTTCGCAAAGGTTAGGTTTCATACGTCAGATGGCAGACTTCAGCGAAACGAAGCTAGCTCGCGTTGTTTTGTCTGCTGACAACCTTGAATGCGTCACCTGGGTTTTCGCACAAGGTAAAATCGAGCAGATGCCGAGCGATTTAGCTGGCAGGAAGTTTAGGGCCACTAATTTCCAAGTTCCGTGGAACATGTTCCTTGATTTTTGTTGATAGCCATCTCTCAGTTTGATCAATGTACATGCTACCGCAAGTACAGATCAATGGGTAAACACCTGAGGCGATATCATGAGAGTAAAGCCTATGTAAGTTGGATTCATGGAATAGTCTCTTGGTATGAAGTAACAACACGGGCTCAGGTGCGCATTAGCACCTTTTTATGGCTTGGCCTAAACGGTAGCAGAATCTTCTGTCGTTCTTTTTCTCTTTGTATGGTAGCGTGATGAAGACCTTTTATTTGAGCCATCCATTCGTGTTTCTTTCTTAGCAACCTCATTCCCATACCTGGTAATAAATTTGTACGGATAACCGTTATTGCGTAGGTTAGACTCGATATATCGTAACTCAGCCTCGATTGATTCTTCAGACCATATTCGGTGTGCTCTAACAAAACAACTTCCAACTAGGCATCGTTAATAGTTCATTGGACAATAACAGTTGAAATGTAGATATTGTCTGGTCCAGCTCGGTTTCCGGTAGGTCGATCTTATGACTGAACCATCCGCTGTTCTTTTAAATGCAACGTCAAGCAAATGAAACGAAGCCTCTGATTCACTTTCTATAGTGAACTTGATCTTAGGATGGTATTTGTTTAACGTTTCCAATGGAACTTCCGCTTTCTGGACGGTGCCAACTACAACAAAAGTATCGTAGATATATCTCATGTAAAAGTGTGTTGAGCCAATGATAGTGCGTAATAATTTGCTCTCCAAGTGACCCATAAAGATGTCAGCTAGAATCG
Organism: Dicrocoelium dendriticum; assembly: GCA_944474145.2. NCBI lineage: Eukaryota > Metazoa > Platyhelminthes > Trematoda > Plagiorchiida > Dicrocoeliidae > Dicrocoelium > Dicrocoelium dendriticum. The sequence continues at coordinate 59,961,401 of OX104062.1, read as the reverse complement.
GTCCGAGAGGGCTACTCATCGCAAAGCTTTCTGTTTGATGATACATATTCCTGTCAAAGCAAAAGTGGACGTCTTTCGTACAAATGCTGAGTAAGGTCTTCCATCCATGTGCAGGCAAGCCAACTTTGTCCGCATGCATGCTTACGATGTTCCAGTTCTCATTCAAAAGAACGTTCGTGAAAAGGGAACAGACGTCAAAGGATACCATGTGCTTAGCTTGAACCTGCAAATGCCGCACTTTGTCAATGTACTCCAAAGTGACTTTTAGACTGTGCACCGCTAGCTCAGAACGTACAGACTTGAGTCGCTTTGCCAACCATCATGCCAGTTTCTGGTGAGGCGCCGCAACCAGTGAAAGAATAGGACGCAGCGGAAACCATCTTTGTGTATTTTGGACCATCCATACATACGAGTAAGTTTTCAGCCTCAGGCGCGGAGACCCGTCATAGATTTTGGACCAATTAGTTCCTCTTTGTGTGGCATTCATAGCTCACGCATTATCAACTTTTCTACCCTTTCCGTCCTGTCTTTCACTGGCGGATCTCTAACGAATCTACCCTCACTCGTGAGCACTGGTTGCCTCTTTTGGATATAATCATTTTTCTCATGAAGACAAATCTAGAGTTCTTGTCAGGTCACAGTAACACACCATTCTCAATTTGGCGTAGCTATTAATATGAATTAAAATGTTCCTTCGTGGCCGGTCTTGTCTTGCCTTGGTAAGACGTAGGCGGTGACCTTGAGTTCCTCAGTGTTTTATTGATTTCCTTATTGACCCCTTTTCAACTGCATTGTCTGTAAGCGGCTGAACAAGAAGACACGAAATAATCTGAATTCAGGTTAGCATACCAAAACGTTCGTTTTTTCTCGCTTGAAACTATAATGTATCTGCCAGTCTATGAGGTGCAATTATTTGCCTGCCGGGATTCAGCATTTTCGTCAGCCATTGCGCAATGTTGTGATAAAGCGAATTCCTCATGTCTAGTATGGGTCTCATTGGTGTGTCAGGTATATGTGTTTTTGGAAGGCAATAAAGGCCAGGAGTAGTGCGGCCTATGGGACGAATTTGGCCATACGTTTGTTTGTTGATGACGCCATCGCCCACTAGTAATTTCAAAGGTCTGCCCAATTGGATTTTTACGCAGTATGTTGTATCTTTCTGTTGTTCACATTTCACGAAACGTGAAGTGTCCGAAAGTACCATCACACAGCCAAGAAGGAACGCTGGTTCGAACACTAACCGATCGGGCATACAAAATATGCAACGAAGACAACATAAAAGCGGAGCTCGTACGAAGCAAAGAAACACTTCTCGAAAGTGGATATGCGGAGCGATTTATCGGGACCCATATGAGGCGAGGCATACCAAAGTATCAAAATAAACCGTTTAAAATAAACAGCGTTACCTGACTCTTCTATTCAAACGGAAATAATGTGGCTGAGTTATGTACTTGTCAACTTCAGCACAGCTGCATAAAGACCTTTAATGCGGACCAACTGAATGTGGTTTCAACGAGCAGACTTTTAATAGCTGGGAGATTCAAAGACCGAGTGTCTGATCATCTCTAATCAAGGTTAATCTATTGGTTCAACTGATCGTGCGGGGCCACGTACATTGGACGGACGACAAGGCATTTGGGCAAGAGAAGTAAGGAACAGTTCTCAGGTTTGCTCTACAATCGCGAGAATAGGACAATCTTCAGTGCGATTAGGAACCCTCTAATCAACAGAGGCCACCAGATAAACAAACAAACATCCTTTCAGATTCTCTACAGAATCCCACCAAGGCGTATGAACGGAGCAATCAGTGACTTACTCTCAGCTGGCGCGATTCTTTGAATTCGCTCCGCTGCCTTACCGCATGTTATCCAGCCAAAGGATCGGGGTGTTGTCCTCTAAGTCAACGCCCTACTTCTGCTTGGGTAACCGGGCAATATCTCGCCCTCTGACGAAACCATGGACTTCGATGTGTTTTTTGTGTTTTTTTACTATTTCTGTACCTTCTTTTGAGTTCCGTGTATTTTGTTGGCTCTATAAATATCACCAAGTCATGACCGTCTTCCAAGATCAAGACTATTTGCCACAGCTGAGGCAGTATGCAAACGCTTGACAAACCCGGACTTGTGTGTCCCGAAGAAAATGGTATAAACACTACAACCCCCGTGGCTGATCACCAGACGTGAAGTAAGTGATGGCACACCGCAACTCCACTTGACTTCAGTCATGTGATCAGATGGCTGCCATGATTGTCACAAGTTACATATTCTGTTCAAATATTTTTTGTTATGCCGACGATTGCAACAGACCTTAGCCTGATGTATATTATTGTATAAGCCTGAGGAGGAATAATTTGATAAAAATTGTTCGCCTAAAGCATCGTTTTTTCTCTCTTTCGTAATTGTATTGTTGTGAGATGGGTCAATAGTACCAGCAAAAATTAGGCAAAGGTACTTGCTTCCTTTGACCCGATTTTTGTTTTTTTCATCATATGCTTTACCGGTTTGTTCACCAAGTTATTTTTAACGTGTGGTGACGAAGGAAACGTGCTGAGTTTCCGTCCTAGCTGTACTGTCACCAAATTTTCGCGAGGAAAAGGCTCACACCTAGCCAACAAATGTACACATTTCGCAAAATTCTTTTTTTCTTTGCCATGATATTCAGCATGGATGAGTGTCTTGTTTTGCTTGACGGGAGGAGTGACTATATCAAGTATTCTAGCCAAATTTTCACGCCACTTTTTTCTACAATGGTCTTAATTCAAATAGTCGGATTGCTTGCTCCGTACTGTTGGAGAATGACTGGGCACACGGTTTACGCGGTTCGTGTTCTTATGTTTTTGGATTTAGTTTCTACCGGATTTTGAAACCCTCATCAACCGAAAATCTGGACTGCGCACTTGCAAGCCTCCTGCAGCCGAAACAAAACAGGGTCTATTTTAAAGGAGCACACAACATCAGTGTTCACAATCTTTGCTGGTTTCCTTGCCAATCTCGAAGAAATGGGTGTCTTGGTAACTTCTTGTCTTCGGCTTTGGATTTGTTCCAGTTAGCACTACTTATTGAATTCGTGAGCGACGTAACTCAGAATAGGATAAGCATAGTGAGTATTTTATGTTCAGTCTGAACATCCTACTGATAGACATGCATAAAATCGATTTATGTAGGTATTATTATTCCAAAGCATGGATGCACTTCCAATACTTTAAATTTGCGCGCACTTCCGCATAAGCATTACCAACATTTTCCACTGCGTTTTTGCTTTTAATATCACGTACTGTTTCCCGGAGATCAATGTTTGTAGTACTACTTTCATATTCAATCCCAGTATGAGTATCAGCTTACAGTAGTGTTACTTCAGGCATGGAGGCAATTTCGATGCATTTACATTATTTGTGCTAAAATTGTTGCCCATGTTATATGTTGCCCGAAGCCGACCGCCCCCGTTGCCCTAAGCTAAGCTTCTGGGTATCCATCAGGGATATTAAAGGAACTTGCATTTCGAGACTTGACTATTGGCCTGCTTGCCTTAGCGTCGATTTTGCACACTAACAGGCGTTCAGTAAATGTGGCATGGTTAAGCCTCTTTTCCATAAATTATCCTAAGGAATACAAAAGGTCCTTAAAAGATTCAATGTCGACCCGTGCTTGTTTCATTTCTTTAGAGGGTCGCCTCTACCGGGAGCCTAGAGAGCGACTCGATAAGACGGATCGAGTTTCAGGGAAACTTTTATTGGTACAGTAAAAGATTCCCTGTTATCTAGCTATAAATGAACGACACCGTGGACGCTCTAGCTAGGGGAATGAAGCATGCACAGCACACAGGTCAGTCGCGAGTTGCAACCGAAACCAGCGCCAAGCAAAAATGGCGATGAGCAAGTCAAACATTCGAACTCAGCAACCTGTTCAACAAACCACACCAGTTGCCTAGGTGTACAATGAAATAATTTTAGTTAGAATTTTACACAGGCAAACCGGGGAATCTCCAGACTGCTACATAGCCCTCTCCCAGAAGGGACTGTGTAAGCAGTCCTTCGATCTACGTGAGAACTGTCCGTCGCAGGCCAGCCTTCTGCCAGACCAGGCTGTGAAACCTGCTGCAGCTGGTGGGAGAAAACCATGCAATCGGACCCTAGCGGGCTCCCACCCGTGTCCTCCCTAAGTTGTCGAAACGGTAGAAATAGCTGTTTGTGGGGGGACAGTTCGAAAATTTCACGTAGGCGGCTGAGCAGGAAGTTCGTTCCACTTCCAGTTGACGTGCGGGGATCCAGCGAAAGGTGAAACCGAAGTGCAACCAACAGATGGTGTATATGGAAAGCAAAACGAAAAAGCAGCATAAATGCATAGCAATACACAATGCAATACAGCAATGCAAAGCGAAAAACGTGCAAAGCTGCTTTTGGGTTTTCAAAATGTTTTGCTCTTTTTTAGTAGCTTCAAAACGTTTTGGTCATTTTTGTGTATTTTCAGAAACGTTTAGTAAGAGCAGAAAATTTTGAAGGCATGTACTACGTAAAATGGTAAATGCGAACGTAGTCCGAAAAACGAACTGGGGGCTTGCGCTTCCTACCGCGTCGATTGATAGTAGGGCGAGTAGGAGTGCTGCCGGTTGAGGTTGTCGGTTCTGCTCTACCGGACTGATTCGTCTGAGGTTGCGGTGCGAGCTGTGCTGGCGCAGACTGTGAGGGTGCTTGTTGCACCGAAGAGAGACTTGTCGAGGAATGCTGGCTTGACTCGATCAATGGTGATCGTCTCAGTGGTGTTGCGTCGTAGCTTGTCGATATCGGGGTTCAGCTTGATGAGCAGCAGCCGTAGCGGCTACATCGATGTTGGTGCCCGGCGATAAGCTGATCTGCTGAATGCGTGAAAGCGCATCCGCAACGGGATTGGGAGCACCTGAGACCTGTCGTACGTCTGTAGTAAACTGAGAAACGATGTCTAGGTGTCTAGTTTCCCGCGGAGAATACTTGTCCGTTGCGCCATTGATTGCGTAGATCAATGTCTTGTGGTCAGTGAAGACGGTAAAATGTCGACTTTCGAGATAGTGACGAAAATGTCTGATTCCTAGGTAGATGGCTAACAGTTCCTTACCGAAGGTGCTGTAACGCGATTCGGCAGGTTGTAAACGTTTCGAAAAGTAACCAAGAGGCATCCAACGACTATCGATGCGTTGTTGAAGCACTGCACCGACAGCAGTGTCGGATGCGTCAGTTGTCAAGGAGAGTAGTGCAGACGTGTCTAGGTGGGCGAGAAGCGCTATGTTGGAGATAGGGTCTTTGAGCTCCTCAAAAGACAGTCTAGCGTCGTCTGCAAAATGAAAAGACCGTTGTTTACCGCGGAGCAAGTCAGTCATTGGTTGGACAATGCTCGCGCAGTTTGGAATAAAGCGTCTATAATAGTTGACCAGGCCAAGGAATCGGCGTAACTGTTTGAAGGAACTGGGAGCAGGATAGTCCTTCAGTGCCTGGATTTTGTCTGGCAGAGCTTCAATACCAGAGGCGGATATGCGGTGGCCAAGTGAGTCGATGGAGCTTTGGCCAAGCTCGCATTTTTCGGGGTTGACGGTAACCCCATGCTGTGTTAAGTGGTGGAAGAGATCGTCGTGGTGATGATGATGTTCATCATCGGAAGACCTCGCGATGAGAATGTCATCTAAATAAGGGTAAACGTCTTCGAGTCCTCACGTTACCTCATGAATGAAAGGTTGAAATGTTTGAGCAGCGTTGCTGAGGCCGAAAGGCATTCTGAGGTACTCGAATAAGCCGAATGACGTGATGACTGCGGTTTTAGCAATGTCGAATGGCGCCACAGTTATCTGTTGGTAGGCGCGAAGTAAGTCGACTTTGCTAAAGATAGACTTGCCAGCTAGAGCTGAGGTCAAGTTGTGCATGTGCGGAATGGGGTATTTATCCGGGACGATTACTTTGTTAAGTGACCTGTAGTCACCACAGGGGCGCCAGTCACCGGATTTCTTCGGTACCATGTGTAATGGTGATGCCCATGGACTTTTGGACGGGCGGATGATTCCCACTTCGAGCCTTTGCTCGAATTTCGCTTTAGCAGCTTTGTGCTTGTCCGGGGCTAGTCGGCGAGGGCGGGCCGAAACAGGTGGGCCCCTAGGGCAAATGTGTTGCAGGACGTTTGACGTCACAGGAGGCAAGTCATTTAGGACGCGAACGAGGTTAGGATGCTTGTTGAACAGTTCTATAAAAGGCTATGAAGCTTGAGGTAGGACACTGATGGGAGTGATAGCAGCCACGTTGGCACTAGTCCCGATAACACTGAGCTGTGTCCCAGAGTCGATAAGCTGCTTCCTTTTAGCGTCGACGATGAGGTCGAAGCGTTGAAGAAAGTCTATGCTTAAGATGGCGAAAGGCACGGCAGCGATAATGAAAGGCCAGCGTAAGGTTCGCCGGAGGCCTAAATTGAGGGATAGCAACTTTTCGCCGAAAGTTGCGATTGGTGTGCCATTGACGGCACGTAGCTTGGTCGGCGACAGTGAGACGATCTCAGCTGGGCTACGGGATATAACGCTTACTTCAGCTCCAGTGTCGACTAGAAACTCAATGCCAGAAGTTAAATCCCTAACGCGGATGAGGCGAGTTTTGTTTTGGCCGGTTGCGTCCGTCGCCGTTACGGACCGGCCGAGGTTTTACTGCTTCTCGGCAAAGTTGCAAGGTTTGGCACATTTACGAGCTGTGGTACCAAAGCTTTGATGGTACCAACAGCTGGTCTGCCTGTTGCTAGTCTTGGAACGTTTGAAGGGCGACTTTGATAGGCTACGACGACGATGGTTCATAGTAAGCTGTTGAACCTGGCGACTAAGTGTCGCAACTTGTGTTTGGAGGGCCTCTATAGTTGACTGTAAGCCAGTGACAGAAGAGCCCCGGGACGCGACGGCGTTGATCATGCTGGCGTCGGCTTGTGGCTGTGATCGCTCCATAACTCGATCTGCTAAGTCTGCTAGTTGAGTGAGTGAAACGGAGCTCACTGTATTGAGAATCGCTTGCGTGTTTTCCGGTTGCCTTTGTAGCCATAGTTCGCGACCAAGGGGTTACTGCATCTCCCGTAGAAGGGTTGCGGGCAGTTTATCGCCCAGCTGCAGATCCCTGAAAATTTGCTGTAGGAGAACTTTCTCAGAGGGCATAACACTCTTAATCGCGGCCTCCTTGAGAGCCTCGTAGCGGTTTTCGGTCTGAGAAAGGATAATGTCACGAACGTGCATTGATGTCTCCTTAGGGAGATAGGACAGGAGCTTGCAATACATCGTGCAGTCGGAAGTGATTCTGTGGTTATAAAACTCCACCTCAAGATGAGCGAAACACAAAAGAGGATCGATGTCCCACAAAGGTAGCACGGAGAGAGATACAACGCCAAGCAGAGATTCTATCTCATGGTCTACAGGTTCCAAGGCTTGAAAAAACGACGCAAAGAGTAGGCTACCGTATGAAAAAAATAAACCACAAAATATGAAAAATAAATGGAACGAGCTCACCGGAGAAATGTTCAGAATATCCGGCGCTGAGATTGTTCCGCAGTCGTGGTCACCAATTTAGAGGTTTGCCTGTACCGGGAGCCTAGAGAGCGATTCGAGAAGACGGATCGAGTTGCAGGGAAACTTTTATTGATACAGTAAAAGATTCCCTGTTATCTAGCTATAAATGAACGACACCGTGGATGCTCTAGCTAGGGGAATGGAGCATGTACAGCACACAGGTCAGTCACGAGTTGCAACCGAAACCAGCGCCAAGCAAAAATGGCGATGAGCAAGTCAAACATTCGAACTCAGCAATCTGTTCAACAAACCACACCGGTTGCCTAGGTGTACAATGAAATAATTTTAGTTAGAATTTTACACAGGCAAACCGGGGAATCTCCAGACGGCTACGCATCTTCAATCTGCTTTCCATCATTTGAAACGCGGAAACTGCCTCGCTTCGTTACCTTTTCGTAAAATTGTTGCAATACATCCACATCGCTGTCCCTGTTAGTGAATTCACTTTGACTTGGCTGCGTCACGTGTATAACCTCTGTGCTTCTTGTTGTTTACACCTTCATTTTAGCATACTCAGGAAAAGCAGTCAAGAGGATTGAGGTTTGGTAGATGAGACAACTTCACATGACTATGTATTTTAATTTAATTATGGAAAGCATCACTCGACTAAACTCATACACTTGACTACGACAGCTTAACTCATCTTCCACTGCCAAGCCAGTTACAAAGTTGCAGAGGACAACAGTTAGCCCCATGAGCTAGGACGTACCATATAGTGACTGTGTACAACCTAGCATTCGGAAGCTAGACGGACGGATTTTAGATTACTACTGAGGCCCGATGGAAGGCGCACCACTGACGAGACCCAGAAGATCGAAACAGCGCTGTCTGGCGCTTCTCCAGATTCGTCAAAGTCTGCTGACTAAGAGTGGGCTGAGAGAAATTATCTCTGAATTATACCAAAAGCTCCGCTACTCATTGGCAAAACGCGAAAGAGCGCCATCCCGTTGGAGCCGCTCAGGAAGGGCTCCACCAAGACATCCAAGTTGGGGCATTAACTGACTTCTCAGCACAGTAAGATAAGTACCGCCAAACAAACGATCATCGAAAAGAATCGTTCCAGCACATGATTTTTTCATAAATCACACCAAACCATAAATTTATGTGATTCGTGCTGTTTGGAATAATCAACAAAATGCGGATTTTGTTGCGAGGGTCATAGATCAGTTTCTCTGTTAACTTCACCATTCACATAAAACAAAACAGCGCTAAACAGAACAACCTTCTATGCAATGCATGTTTTCAATCAGTTTTAGGAAAATAATTCACACATTACAATTCGTCTATCAGATTACCTCTCTATTACGTGATGCATGCTTTGTAACTTGTATGGATGAAAATTGCCTTTTTTTAAAAGTTGTCTGACGGTAGATTTGAGCGTATCTAAATTCATAAATGTTCGGCGGATAACTTTTTTGGATCTGTATATATTTTGGACCCCACAGCGTCTCTCTTGTTGACGGATATGTTTGGTCTGTTAGAACGCGGTTTGTCCATAAGGCTGCCTCTTTAGCTAAATTTCTTAACTGCTTTCGAAAACAACACAACTGATTTGTGATCTGCTCAGATTAGTTCACCCTTGGCGGCGGTTTCCGTGTGGAAGTTCCCACTTTGGACCGCATAGATTAGGCCTGTGCTTGGCGGCCGTGTTTATCGGACCCCAAAGTGTCATGGTACCGGCACAATCCTGGTGTGCTTGGCAGAGCTGCGTCATGTCTGTGGTAGGTTGAATGAAAAATATACAATTATCCGGCGTTCAGGCTATACGGACACTGCATAACTAGGAGTGCAGGAACTAATACAGATGAAAGAAAGCCACTAGATATCGAAGTTCCGAATAAGAAATAGGAAACCCTATTCTAAGCTGAAGGATTTGGGATGGAAGTAATTGGAGCTTACCTTTTTGGATACCCGTCAGTGACAGCATGCTTGTGACTTCGTTAGGACTAGCTATGCAGTAGGTGAAGACAGCGAGTAGACATCAAGGTTTTAGGTGCAGCTATACTCACTTAAATAAATATATACACGTTTTATTCCACGACAGTGCTAGGCACAGACCAGTAGATGGTCTGATTAACTTGTACCACGGAAACGCATAAGCTAGTTAATTTTACTTGTTTTGTACAAAGATTCCCATATGGGCTTTTTGGAGTGATTAGCATTTTAAAAGCATTTCAGCTCTTAAGCACCCGGGAACAATAATAAATGTAGTTTGCACGGAAAATTCATGTAAATTAATACGGCCAGCCTTAGAAGTGTGTAGTGTACCGAAAAACACGCTCTTTCCGTGTTTTAGAACACTGGATTTTACGGTTGTTTTACCCTTCAACACGTCCACTTGTTTTACTGACGGCACATCCGTTGACACCAAACTTTTTGGTAAGTAACTTGCTGCACCGTTTCTCGCTGTGGTGGATTCGTTTCCTATTTTGTAGTGTGCCCAATGCACATTGCGTTCAGGCGCCTCCAACTTCTATCCGGTCCCGTAAGTGAGACGTCACTTACGTGTCATTGATTACCGACTGCTATCTCAGGCTCCACCCAACGGTTGGTGACCCCTGTCAGCAATACGTCGTCCGCCATTTTGCGGTTTCATGCTGGTGAGCTCGTTCCAGTGACTTTGATTCATTACTCGCTATCGTTTTGTTTGCTCACTTACGGCATATACTTATTCATTTCTCACGATGAATATTCCTGATGATAAACCATTAACGTATGTGCTTAGTGCCCTAGAGCTAACCGCCCTACCTTTTGGGGAGAATGAACCGTTGTTATGGTTTACGCATTTAGAATCTACTTTTTATAATCGCAAGATTTCATCTGATTATGCTAAATATCATCAAAGTATGTCCCGGCTTCCGCAAAGTGTTCCCTCCCAAATGAGAGACATCATAGATTGCCCGCCTCCCGATGCGAAATATAAGACTTTAAAGCAGGCGATCATTCAGCGAATCACGCCCTCTTAGAAGGTTCGACTGCAGCAACTGTTAATAATCTGCGGTTAGTGGACAGAATGCCTCCAGCCCTGTTGCGACAAATGCAACAGCTCCTACGCATACCCAGCATAGACGCAGGTATGCTGCGCGTAATGTGGATGTACCGCCTCCCGGAAAACACTTAGGCCATCCTTGCCGTGGCAAGTGCCCTGCCTCTCGCAGCGGTTGCAGAACTAGTAGACCTTGTCATCGAACGACATCAGCCAACGAACGAACCTAGGACGTTCCATCGACTTAGCCCCGTCGCAGCCGTACCGACAAAAGCGACTAGTGAGACTTCCGCAATCCACGCTTTATCATCGCAAATAGCCTCCTTACAACGGCAAATCGAGAAACAATCCCTAGATCGTAAGCAGCGCAGCGGCTCTAGCTCATCACTTCATCGCACGAAGCGTAACAATTCCGGCTTTTGCTTTTATCACTCGCGTTTTGGTAACAAAGCCAGTACGTGCGAGCAACCAAGCAGTTTCTTCGTCGCCAAGCATGGAAACTTCCAGACCGGCGTAAGGGTGTCTAATAGTGTAGGCAAAGCCCAAAGTCGTCTCATCCTTTTTGGGGATTGTGACTCCTAGCCTCAGTTCTTAGTTGATACCGGGACGGAAGTCAGCGTCATTCCCCCTATGTGAGGTGAACCTCTCGCTGGGTATTCACCGGCACTGCAGTCCCCTTTGACAGCATCGGCATTGACTTTCGCAGGCAGTTCTACCTTTTGGTAGATGCGAAAGGCCAGATGATAGTCGAGACTGCAACGAAAATCAGTGTACGTGGCATCACCGCTGATATCACATCAAAAACCGGTCTATGCAGTTCCCCAGACCTTGCCCAACTACGCCGAAGTCTTTGCCCAGTATTCGAAGCTCATCCAGCCAATGAACGTAGCTGTGATCGTGGCAACTCAAGGCACGCACCACCTACGGACGAATGGTCTACCTATGTCTTGTCGTCCACGCCGGCTATCGTCTGAAAAACTGAAGGTAGCTAGGGCGGAGTTTGAACACATGCTTGAATTGAAATAATCCGACCTTCCGATAACCCGTTGTCCTGTCCCCTACAGACGGTCCCAAAGAAATCTGGTGACTGGCGCCCTAGCTAGGGTTACCGCTCAGTTATTTGAATAACCATCCTAGATAGATTTACCATCCCACACATATGGGACCTTACCGCACGCTTCACAGGTAAGATGATCTTCAGCATGATAGATCTGGTTGGCGCCTACCACCAGATAGCTGTAAAAGAAAATGGCGTTCCTAATACAGCCTTTATCACTCCTCTCGGCTTGTTGGAATTGTGAAGAACGCCATTAGGATGGTGTAACGCTGCACAAACCTTCCAACGCTTCATCCACGGTGTCACTCGTGGTCTGGCCTTCGTTTATTACTACCGCGATGGTATTTTAGTAGCCAGTTCATCGGAACAAGAGCACCCCGATCATCTTCGAACGCTGTCTAAGCGCTTGACCCAACACGGGGTCACCGTAAACCCGACTAATTGCGAACTCGGTAAATCAACGGCAGAATTCCTAGACCACCTCCTTTCACGGTCTGGCAACCAAGTCCTTCCTATTAAGATCAAGGCAATCGATGACTTCCCAGCTCCGACTTCGTTTAAGCACCTCCATCGATTTTGCGGTTTGGTCAACTACTATCGACACTACACTCGGCGCGGCGCACAGCTCATGCAGCCTCTGACTTACCTATTCAGAGGGAAGGAACTTAAGTTCGCTTACCCTGACACAGCACAGAGAGCCTTCGCCGAGCTCACGGATGCTATCTCTAATGTAGCCCTCCTCGCTCATTCAGAATCGACTAAGTCCCTTTCTATTACAACTGCTGTCTCAGATGTCGCGTTAGGAGCCCTCCACCAACAACATTTTGGTGAGCAATGGCAACCCCTTGGCTCATCTCCAAGAGCCTGCAGCCAGCGGAAGCCCGCTACAGCAAGTTTCGCAGAGCGCTGCTCGCATTTTACATAGTCATTCGTCACTTCCGGCACACACTCGAATGCCACGCTTTCACGGTCTACACTGACCACAAGCCCCTTATATTAGCCGTCACTTCTGCTTAAGACATATATTCACCACGGGGAACAAGACACCTAGACTTTGTCACGCATCTCCCTGCTGACTTACGTCCTGTCTCAGGTCTCTATTATCCCGTCCCCGACGCTCTCTCACTTGTCAACCTCACTTTCCAGTCTTCGCCTACCGCCGACCTTGCCGCCATGGCATCGGCTCAGGCTCAAGACGAAGACACGCAGCGCATCTTTTAGTCCCCTTCGCTGCAAGTGCAACCTGTTCCTCTCTAAACCGCGGAAGGTGCCATCCTTTGTGACACTTCCACAAGTTATCCTAGACCCCTCGTTCTCGCCTCTTTCAGACGCACAATGTTTGACGCATTGCACCCACTATGACATCCCGGTGTCCGCGCATCTTTGAAAGTGGGCACCGGACGGTTCTTTTGGTTACGCGTAGACAAACATGTTCGTACCTGTGCACGCGTCTGCCTTCACTGTCAGCGTTTCAAAATACGTCTTTACATTTGCAGTCCTCTTGGTTCATTTCCTACCCCGGACTCTCGGTTCTTGCAGGTACACAGACCCGGTAGGTCTCTTGCCTCTGTCACGCGGATTCGTATACAGTCTTATACGTGTCAACCGCTTCACCAAATGGTAAAGAGACATTCCCGTAACAGACCGCAGAGCTGTGACGGTTATCCGGGCCCTCTTTCTCCGGTGGGACTCGCACAACGGATGCATATACACCATTACAACGGACCGAGAAACGCCTTTCGAGGCTTCACATTTCGATACGTCCTGCAACTTTTAGGCTGCCGCCACATTCATACCACAGCGTAGCACCCAGCAGTTAACGGGTTAATTGAACGCTTCTATTGACAGCTTAATGCCCCGCTCCGCAACTCCTCCGACCCTAAATGGAGCGAAAATCTTCAACACGTACTCTTACAAATTCGCAGCAGGATCAAAGCTGACTTGCAATTTGCACCAGCAGAACTGGTTTACGGCACAACGCTCAAGTTGCCAGGAGAATTCCTTTCCCCGCCCGTATGGCAGTGCATGCCTGCACCTAACTTTGCGTCCTCCATAGCTCAACGCATGCGTTCAATACGCCCGACTCCAACCCGTGAACAGACTAGAGATGTGCAAATGCCCAGCGGCCGCTCTACCTTCACTCACGTCTTCCTCATCATCGGCGCAGTGCGGTGCCCCTTTCCAGCCTCCCTACACTGGCACTTTCAGAAGTCTGCAACGGACTCCGAAACATTTTACTTTAGGCCGGGATGGTCACCGAACAACGGTGTCCATCGACCGCCTCAAAGTCGCTTTCTTTGACGAACCACTTACAACCCAGCCTGACGCTAGAACAAAAGCACCCGCACCTATGGTCATTTCCCGGGCACTGAATACCCCGAAACTTTCTGTTCCCCTGACCCTCAACCTGCCCTGCCTCAGCCCAAAACAACCGGCCGACGCGGTAGACAGGCGAAACCTCCGGACCATACTTCGAATTTTTCAAAGCTGGCTATTTCCATTAACACACCGTTTTTGTTTTTAGTGGCACGATTACCACTAAAATCCGCCGGAACTGTCAAGGGAACCCACGCGTGCCTCGCCAACCGGTTCAACACAACCCCCGAGTGACTCGCCGGCCGCTATAAGGCCCCCTTCCTCACCCCAGAAACAGTCAGTCGCTCTCGGCCACAACTATTAACGGGTTGGTCCCCAAACGCCGCCTAGGCGTGGCCGACGGGGACGCCGGATTTCTTCGTGGGACGAGGACGATTGGATTTCTTCGTGGGACCAGGACCGTGGACTTGAATGCGGTGAGGTAGTGACGCCTACTAAGCGCACCGTCGGGTCTGCAGAAAAGAGAAGGTCCTGTGGGTCTTTTTCCTGGACTAGCCAGCTTCTGCAGTCCGATCAACCCGCCCCGATGGCCCAACGATGAGACACTCTGGTCCACAAGATTATCATAAACACTAACAAACCAAAGCCTGGACCCAGCACACTCTGCTCCACACCCTACCTAAGAAGCCCTTCCGCAAGCCCATGCAACTATTAGTACCCATCCTCAGCTTCCGTTTTCCACTATTAACATCTCTATGGAAGGCCACTATCCTTCAGTCTTCTAGGGAAGGCCCTTGTAATGTACCGGAAAACAGGCACTTTCCGTATTTTATAACACTAGATTTTACGGTTGTTTTAACCTTCGAAACGTCCACTTGTTTTACTGACGGCGCATCCGTCGACACAAAGCGGTTTGGTGCGTAACTACTGCATCGCTTCTCGCTCTGTTTGATTCGTTTCCTTTTTTGTAGCCTGCACAATATACTTTGGGTTCAGGCGCCCCCAATTTCTATCCAGTCCCTACTTGACAAGTCTCTTACGTGTCATTGCTTACTGAGTAGTATCATAGGCTCCTCCCAACAAGTGTCTCCAGCTGCACTGCTTCCCTGCAGGGTACGCCTTCGATGGATTTCGCTCGCACTTCCATGTTCCATCGGGCTCTGTGTCGGTGTGCCAAACTAGTAAATAAGCCATAATTTGGGTAACAAATGTTCTTTGCATAAGGGCTGTTTTATGCTTAGATTATGGGCGGTGAAGCCACAGCCCGTTCCTTCATGCGAATTAATCAAGTGTGGCACCTTTTGGTTTTAAGCCAGCGCGTCATTAGCAGTATGATTTGCATGGGTATATTTTTTAGTTTGAAATCTGTAATCCGTCTCCTAGAGAGATCAGCCCAGTCATGGGCATAAAAGAAACAAATAAGAATATAATGTATGAGAAATTAAAAAACAACAATGACTACAATCGCTTGTCGGTAGTCCAATCATAATATGCTGGAAAAGCCTGTTGAATGACGACGATGGTACAGAGACTTCAGCTTGGAAGGCGTAGTGAATCTTCAAACCAGAGCATCAAAGTTGCAAACAGCATTGGTTAGACGGGGTGGTAGGAGGGAGATGGTTTATAGATACATACTCAAGAATTCACGATAGTTAGGTAAAGTTATCATATTGAGACCATCAGGGGATAGGGCGACTTTCAAGTGTATAGAGGACCTTTCCCATACAAAGCATTCAGAGTCAAATTTTGGCTAAGTATTGACCAGATAGTTACCACCGTCAGGGGAAATTAAACCTGCGTGTGAATTGCGGATAGGTAGTGCAGTTTCTCATATGTGATAGAAGTGGGTTCCATATTAACACATATATTACGAAGAGAAATTTTGGATCGGAGCTTGGTGCGAGAGTATTATGTTTGTAATGTGCGCTCGCTGTTTCTTGGTTCATAACTCACAGGAGTCTGAAACTCGAGTTGTGGCTGAGCAGCGAAGTTTAATCAGAATAATAAGCGGTATAGAAGGCGCGGATTAAGTTTGACTCTGCGCGGTCATAGCGGCTCCAGCTTTAGAGCCTCTCAACGCTCTCGGTATGTCATAGTGTTAGGCATGCACAAAAACCTCTGTGACAGCTCGTTGAATATTTTCTAGTGCTACTATGTCCACATTTCATTCTACCGAGCAATAGGGTACAACGGCTGGCTTGCCGAACTACCACCACATGATGCTAGTTGGGTGGTTCGGCATTTTCCTGTTCCAGCAACTGAATTAGCGACCGTGTTCCAGGACGTTGTGAGTCTCCGCCTAGCAAGCCTCCTCCATATAAAAAGCCACATATGTCCGTTTGACAAAACTGTGACGTGGCGGAGGTGACTCGCCGATAAATAAAGTCACTGGAATTGGTGTCATTCTGGCGAAGCTTTGTATGCCAACAACATTACGCTGTAATTCTGGGGAATAATGGGCCCCTGCTTAACAAACAAACAAACGGAAGGCGTGTGGTCAGAGCAATCCGTCACCTGCACCCAATGGGCGTGCTTCTCTGAATTCGCTCTGCTGCCTTGCGGGCAACCTACTCAGCCAAAGGCTCAGGCTGGTGTCCCCTAAGTTAACCCCCTACTGCGGCATGGATAACCGGGCAGAATCTAGCCCTCTGACGAAACCATGGACACCGATGTTTTGCTGTGTTTTCATTTACTATTTCCGTACCGTTTTTGGAACCCCATGGTTTCTGATGGCTCTATGTGTACACGTAAGCGGTTATATATATATATATATATATATATATATATATCGTACACCCCCAACCTTTGACCTAACCCATGTTTCAAAGGCTTGAAGTTTGGAATCCCACAAGTAGTGGCTCGACTTATGTAGGTGATCACTTTTCTGGCAGAAGCCTGCAAGTATATAACGCGCTAAAAAACTAAAGGAGGCAGAATATCTTAGACAATTGTCCCGAACTAAGCCTCACACACGAATAGGGGTGTCCGTTAAGGTTTGGTGGTTTGCAGAAGGGCCTTAGCCGTGGTACAATGGGGTACTGGTGGATTTTTTGAGTAGGGTAAGTTTTGTAGAAAGTAGGAGCCAAGCTTAAATTGTGCACAATAATCCGTAGGTCCGAGTTCTGTTCCCCGGTCGAGACACATTATAGTGCAAGTTTACTCCTGGCTTCTACTTTCTACAATGGGTTACATTTGTCAGTGGAAAAGTGCAAATTCCATATAACGTTATTTCAGGGAAACCTACCGCACTTGCTCTTACATTTTGCCTTACAAACGGACGTTCAAACGAACGTCGCAGTGGCGGTTAAGTCGCCTATTAGCAATACCTGCTGCGGCAAACCTTTTCGTAGTTGCGGCGACTAATACCGCTCCTTCATTCGAACAGGTCGAAGTTAACCTAGGTATAATATGTTTTAGTTACGTATCTAGATGAGGAATACTTGGCCCATTTACCGTCGTTAGTGGATAATCCTCGTAGTGTGCGTTATTTCTTAGGTGAGCTTTTCTTACGTTACCCACATTGTATAGGCGACCGTGATTCACCCATGGCGGCTACATCGCAGACCTTTCATGAGGAACTCACTTTGGGAACCCGCGATGATGCGTTTCAGTGAGTGTTGCGTGCATGGGTGTGGAAATGCAAACGACCTACTACATCTGTGAACAGCTTGATGCATGGGTAATATCCGCTTTTACCAGGACTACCCAAAGATTACCGCACGTTACTGCGAACTCCTCGAGTCATTGAAACTGCTGCAGTGGCAAACCTTACTTACGGGCATTTCGATTTGTATCATGATTTGAGGAACATTTTACGCGGGGAGCGCACCGCTTCCATTAGTTGTATTTGTATCCAGTTACAAATTGATGGATTTATGACTTTTCGATCTTCCAAGCTGCGAATTTGGCCCATCATGTGCCGTGCTATTTCCCCGTAACCACATTTCCCTTCGTCCTCGGATTCTACTGTGGCGAATGCAAGCCAGTCAGCGTCCACGATTTCCTTGCCCCAAGCATCAATGCGTTAATGGGGGTGATATTTGTTGGGTTGATTCTAAGTGGATGTGATTCCCCTTCACAGTTGAGCTAATAGCTGTTATATGTGACTCGCCAGCACGTGCATTTGAGAAGCGGGTGACGTATCGCTCAGAATATAGCAGTTGTAATAATGTGTACAAAGTGGCGTGTACATTGAAGGTAAAGTAACTTGCCCGGACGTCGAATGCCGTAGGCGAACGGGTCGGTCATTTCGTTCTAAACGACGGGCAGAAAGATCTGCTTTTGATTGCTTAGCGTCTGACATGGTAGCAGTGTTCCTCACGGACTACAAGCAAGCCGTGTGTTTTGGTGTGAAGGGTCGCATGATAATCTCATGGGGACAATCCGTTTATAAACCGATAAGTTTCCTTTAGGGTGAAGGTATGGGCACTCTTAATGCTCTTCTGATAGGAATAGATGGTTGTTGGCCAAGTGACTTACGTAGGCGTTACTGTATTATGGAGCAGTTACGGTGCTGGAAGGCAACTGAGTTTCTTATTTTCCTGTTGTATTCCGGGACTGCTGTGCCGCAGTACGTTCTAATGCCACCTTATTACCAGAATTTCCTTGATTTCCACCTCCGAATTTACCTGTTACGCCATTCAGTGTTCCACCTAAAGCATATAGAGGTTGCGGAGGATGCATTGAATGTATTTGTGCGTAATTATTACGATTTATACGGTGAGACTGAAATGAATTTCAAAGTGCATGCATTGGTACACCTGGTCAAGGACGTAAAAATATATGGTGTGTTGGATACTTTTTCCGCATTTCCATTTGAGTCTCACATTTTCGTGCTGAAAATACCCTTCACAATGCCGTCAGTCCCACTGAGCAACGGATGTGCAGGTGTTTGGAAATGTCCGCTAAGCCCCTCTGTTCTTCCAGGTTGCTTACAAGAAGCAATGCTACAATGGTGCCGTACCATAATGAGGTGGCTTTCAGCACCAGCGGTGCCATGTGCACTCCATTTAGCCCAGACAACGTAATTTTTGTACGCCAAACGCTTTATGTTTTTCCCTCCGTAAAGAACACAGACGATGGCGGTGTAAACATCCTCTGCCAGGCCTTCGACAAGCTGTACGACTTACACAGACGTGGCGCAATCGTCGGAGGTAGACATTTATGTAGCATTTGGCTTGCAGCCAAATGTCTGCAAACTGCCGCTACAGGATATTTACGAGTGCGTGTGCATTAAGGTTGCACGAAAAACCTTAGCATTCCCATATTGCACACCTTTAGCCCTAGAACTCCCGTGCATTTGTATGTTTGAACCGTGTAACGCATTCTTACTTAATAACGCTTTTAATATACACCAGTAACACAGCTCATATTTTTCTGTGAACCGCTTCCATACCCATCGCATTTTTAATATGATAACCATTTTCTCAGGTCATGTCTTAACCGCAGTCTTGCTTGGGAGTCTTACGAACAGAACATAATTCGAATTTTACCGTTATTAGCAGCAAGTGGCTGCAGCCTGACGGTCATCCCTCCATCCTACCTGAAATACAGCACGGCGGATACGATAACCCGGTCTAGAATCACCGAACGTCCGCACCCTGTGACTGCATGCACCCTACAGACAAGTTTGTTGTGTTTGGCGACGTTATTGCGCAGATGAATATCTTTATGCACGCTCCGTGTCCCTTGCGTATGAAGCATGGTTATTTGCGGATGACACAGATGACAAGGTGTCAATGGACACACCACGCAAACGAATCCGGTATTTTCATTTCCTATTATTTAATTAACCTTCCAGGAGGGGACTTGCCAAGCTACCTTCAGCCAGTGATGGGGAAGAATCTCTGCACACCCTTGAAAAGAACTACCTGCCGACGCCACGTATCGAGGGGCATCATCGGCAAGAATGTTTGCCTTGGCGTAGGAATCGGTCGACACCATCCACCAACCCGTTCAGTCATGCAACTACACATCCCGTACACAACATAGTTCCAAATCGGGAGGTGGAAGCGCACTGGTTGCAGACGTAGTCATTCTAGCTACTGGTAATGTTCCGGTCGTCCATTACAAACTCGGTCACCACAGGAACTAATACGGCTTTCCGTTTGCCTACTGTAACACCCGAAATGCCCCTGACCGTAGGTTTCTTCCGGTGTTACTACTTTGCAGTTGCTGATATTGCAGACGTATTTCATGACTTTAAACACACAGCACGGATATTAAAAAGGCGGTAGCGAGTAGCCAAGTTTTGTTCTCCAATCCTATTGACCGCACACGTCTTTGCGGTAGATACCGCGCCGTTGGGATCGCTTATTTGAAAAGCCGTACGACACGCTGAAGTATCTGCCAGAGAATTTGCGACAGTTGCGACAGCAAAGTAACCCGGGACTTACCATTCCCGTTCACCACGGTGGACGCTTTGCATGTACATGAAGCAACACTAAGGGAGGAAATCGTCGAAATGCCCTGGTAGGTAGCACATATTGTCCTTAACCCCTGATAAGGCGCAGTATCTTACTTGCCTACAGGGAGTTAATGTCCATCATGCCTCCCGGAACAAGTTGTCTTCAATAATATATCGAGATGCTGGAACCGAAATCAATTTCACCGGTGCCAGAGGTACGTACGCTAGCAGAAAAGCGAGGTTGTACTCCGTCATACACAGTAAGATGCCATACTTTTAACGTAACATCCTTCACAGCAACTCTCTTGACCGGTTTTGCCGCATGTGGCGTACCTCCCGAAGATGTTGCCAAGGCAGTAAATAAATGTTTGCACAGCGGGCGACACAATACGGCACCACAACCTACCGGCAAACCACTGACTTCCACGGAAGTAATGAAATGCCCTATTATGATCGATTATTGATGTCTAAATTGCAGAAATGGTTGACCTGGACAGACTGAACATGTATTCATGACACTTGTATACTTGTTTGCAACTGCATATTGTATGCGCATATACGTATATATATTCGGTTGCTTCCTCTCGCAGATAGGTTTACCAAATCTACAACCTTAGGTAAACGTGTGAACATAAACTGTGCTTTGCGAACGTCCGTATCCAGTCTAAGTGAACAGCGGAACAGTTTTCTATTTAGAAGAGGTGTATGTCTTGCTCGTGGGTTTCTAACTGCTTGCGAGATCTGTGCGCCCTGTAGTAGCAGTAAGCGGCGCCGACGAAGGGTAAAGTTTTCCATCCTGAAACTGGCGACCAGGTTAGAAGTACCCGTAGGGAACTGTACGGGGCTTCCGGGAAGGGGAAGCATTGCGGCCGTGTGAAGAAATCAGCTGCTTCCTCGAACAACTGGTTCCTCCCCAGGCAGATTCCTTAATCAGCTGTTAAAGTGGTCAGGTGACCGGCGTGATGATAGGCGCCGACCACCCACCGAAATTCGTAAGCTCACCCGAGCGCGCTTCAGTCCAAATGGACGATTATATGACGGTGGCGTGTAGTGGCACTATGCTGACGAAAATGCTATAGTTCATCATGTAGCCATCAGCATGTGCTGGGAAAGATAGAACAATCACGCAAGGATCCCAAAACTTTGGACTAAATCTTCGGGATTTATTTCCATTGAAAACGGGAAAGGTTTCGTTAAATCGTTTCTTCAGAATTCGGCTCAGATGAATTAGTATTGTGTGTCCGGCAACGATATATCGGGGATCGTACGAGATATATTGTGTGCGTATTCAATGTTGGGTAGAGTAAAGAGTCGCAGTGGCCTTGGAAGTTGGTTTTAACAAAATATCTGTCGGTGTAATCTTGAACTGCTGAGATATATACAGTTACTAATGTAAAAATGATGTTTGGCGAAAAAGGCAACGGCCGATTTAAAGGCCCCGCCACAGCTCGATTTAAGCGTCCTCTCTCGCATTAGTGTTATAAGTAAACATGAAGTAGTCATTAGTGAGCAAACAGATGATTACGCCATCGGTTTTAGCAGCTCCAGAATGTTTTACAATCGAGTTCATATAACTTGATTTTCTATCTTGCCTACGGTCAAAAGTTTTAAAATGCAGTCTACAACGTTGGACCTTCAGTACCAAAACCTCCTCAGAGCGTAACAATGTGTGGTGCTCATGGTATAAAGCGGGTGGTATCCTGGTGTGGATTATCGGGAGAGTAAAATCGTTTGTTTTCCTTAACTCTATTTTATGAAGTTTACTGACTTCCATTTTCAAGATGACTGAATGGGCAGCAGACCTATGCGGCTTCTTACTACGTGCTGGAGCCACAACTTCAACACCAAGCTAATACGGTGGTAGAAATAATCACAAGCAAGTTGCACATTCTGTGCCAAGAAAAATGGATCCCAATCTGAAGACCTATATGATCCGAGCAAAGTGACAAATGTACAGAAAATAATGGGCGATATTTGATCACTTATACTATCAAGTTAGAGAGAATTTAAAAAGAACAATCAACAATGTTATGATTACTACCCTGCAATCAGGCACTGACATATGTGGACCCAAGTTATCATCCCATAGTAAATATTAGATCAAGCTTATTACCAAACCGAGTAGGCTCTTTGACTGTTGTACCCATACAAGTCGACCAAGAGTAGTTGCGTTTTGCGGTTCACGTTTACAAGACCATGGGCTTTTGGGCATATAAAAATATCCAGCGATTAGTTTATTACTTTTTGAGAGGTTGGCGATAAAAGAAAAGTGACTATCAAGTCTTCGGTTACAGTGAGTGCGGACGATGGAAGTCTGTAAAGGCAACCTATTAAAACGTTTGTTGGATTAATAGTAATGCTAATTCACACCGAGGCAGGAAGGTCGCGTAGGGTTGGTTCATCCAGAGAGATCTAATTATATAGCTTTGACGTAGATTATGCAGCCACTACCTCTACCGTAAAGGCAGTCATGACGAAAGATGTCCTAACCCAGCATCCCAAACCATGTGTTTGGCATCTCCGCTAACCACCATGTTCTGTTGTTAGTACTATATAAGGAGAAGGAAGTAAAAGATATTGCGCAGGAAGAGCATTTTAGCTACCAATGTACGAGAATTAATTAACGGTAGGTGCAATGTTCTGTTATCCGTTAGGTTGTCTACAGGAATCCAGGTACATGACCCTAACGAGGTGGCAGTTGCGAGAGTGGTGTGAGGGTGGTGGATACGGAGGACATTTATTTGCGGAATTAATGACATTTTGTGGGGTTGTAGCGGACTCGGACCCAAAGAGAAATAAAGATGAATAAATGATGATCAGAAATGACAAGACTCACAGAAGGGTTTCGACGAGGGTTAGAAGTCCAACCACATAAAACTTCCTAGTCCTCTTGCGTCAGCCACTCCGATGGATGACAAACGACGATGGTGTATGCAGTTGAGACGGAACGAGATCCGTAGATGGATATTGCTCTAGGTTAGAACGTAGTGACCGACAATGCCATAAAATCCACTACACAAGAACACAGAGAGTACACGTCGATTTGCCCGCGTGGTTCAAAAAGTGTGTTATTTACCAATCAACACAAGTATACAAGGTTAATGTACAAGAATTGGTTGTAATAGGAAACGAATGTACAATGAAAGATAAGTAAATTTACAGGCGCTACAGAACTCCCCCTAGAGCGTTGGAAAGAGAAAAGCGCTCGATAGTATTATTGTGTGTAGTCGCGGAAACGCACAGGAGTTTTGTTAGCCCTACCAGAACGAGTATGTGTCGTAGGGGGTTGTGGTAAACAGGTAGAGTCTGTAGGCGTAGTTGTTGTTGTTGGATGCATACGAGTACATTCGGTACGAGGATCGGTAGCAGAGGAGAATGTGTGTGAGAAAACCGGAGTGGAGCTGGAACAATCATCCAGGCAGGCAACTTTCAAACGATCAAAACTGACAGAATCAGACGTGCCGTTACGACTGACAACGTAATACTTGTCTTGTCGCGAAATCACTTTGAATGGCCCTTCATAAGGCGGGTGCAGGTGCTTGCGAGCAGCATCAACGCGAACGAATACGAAGGGGCATGAATGTAAATCCTTATGAACTTGAGGTATGCGTGATGTCCTTCTTGTCGGCGTTGGCTGGAGCTGACTCATATGATGTTTAAGCCGGGCGACATATGAAGTGGGATCAGATTCACCGGGGATTCTGGAATCGATGATCATCTCACCAGGAAGTCGGAGCGTTGTACCGAAGGTAAGCTCAGCAGGAGAGCAGCCGATGTCTTCGTTGCTTGTGTTGCTTATACTGAGCAGTATGATAGGGAAGGCTTCGTACCAGGATGTGGTGCTGGCTGTTAAAGCTGCCTTCAACTGTCAGGGAAACATTCCACCAAACCATTGAAAGCTGGGTGATATGCGGTAGTGCGCAAGTGGTTGCATCCCATGAGGCGGTTTAAGTCACGAAACAAGGTGGACGTGAACTGTGGTCCTCTATCGGTGGTAATGGTCGCAGGTACACCAAAGACAGAAGCCCACGATACAACGAAAGTGTGAGCGACAGTTTCGGCAGAAGTATCACGCAATGGGACTGCATGCGGCTATCTTGTGAACGATCAACACAAGTCAATAAGTGCGTAAAACCGTTTGAAGGAGGCAATGGTCCAACTATATCCAGGTGAACGTGCTTGAAACGCGCGTCTGGAAGTGAGAAAGTTCCTGGAGTGGTAATGGTATGACGATGAACTTTACTCTTTTGGCACTGAATACAGGATTTTGCCCATTTTCTGATGTCAGTATTCATGTTTGGCCAAATATAGCGATCCGTGATAAGCTTAACGGTAGAACGGATGCTTGGATGGGAGAGGCCATGAAGATGATCAAAATTTCCGCCGGTACGACAATGGGACGTATGGGCGCGGCTTACCGGTGGAAATGTCACAATGTATTTTCGAATCACAGTGAAGCAAGGGTAACTGGACCAACTTCAGTGCTTTGTTATTGCGAACAGATTCGAAGTCAGGGTCAGTGATTTGTGCAGCAGCAATGTCCTCTAAGTGGATGGACGATGTCGACAGTTGGTGAATGTCGGTACGGGATAACGCGTCAGCGGCAATGTTGCCTGGCCCCTCGATGTAGTGGATGGCAGAGGTAAACTGCGAGATATAATCAAGATGCCTTGTCTCCCGAGGAGAATAGCGATCAGCTGGCGAGTTAAATACGTAGACAAGTGGCTTATTGTCAGTTAGCATGATGAAGTGGCGTCCATCGAGGATGTGGCGGAAGTGCTTAATGGCGAGGTAAACAGCAAGAAGTTCACGGCCGAACGTGCTGTACCTACTTTGAGCCGGCTGGAGCTTCCGTGAGATGAAGGACAGAGGCTGGACTTTGTTGTCTATGACCTGTTGTAAAACGGCTCCGACGGCTGATTGCGACTCGTCGGTTTTAAGTACTAACCTGGTGCTAGCGTCTGCGTTCAGATGGCTCAGCGAATTCGCGGTTTCTAGCGTTTGTTTGGCTTTTTCGAAAGCAGCTATAGCGTCGGGCGACAGAATTAGCTTTCTCGGGTTACGCTGCAGTAAATCTGTAAGCGGTTTTAAGACATCGGAACAGTTAGCGATAAAACGACAGTAGTAGTTAATGATACCGAGGAAACGTAGGAGGCTCTTTATGGACTGAGGCACAGGGTAGTCGGTGATGACAGTGACCTTGTCCGGAAGTGGACATATACCTGTGGAGTCGATGTGGTGTCCAAGAAAATCGATGCTAGGCATGCCAAAAATGCACTTAGCAGGGATGATTGTGACACCAAAATGAGCTAGACGTTGGAAAACCTGGTGCGCTGACCACCAAAATAAATAAATAAATAAATAAATATTTTATTCTCGTCACTGCGAGGCACACCATCAAGGGCGTGATCATGGTATTACAGACATGTATGATCAGCAGTTGCACAAATTAGTACATTCTGACCATTTGCGTGAGAATTTATGTGTGTGTTGAGATGTGAAACGATGTATAACTGTGTATTTGGAAGGGGCATGTTGTGTGAGTAGGTAAATGTAGCTGTGTGTGCTTTTGTTCGTTGTGTTCGCTATCAAAGGGGGAATCAATGGAACGCTTTGAATCAGATGACGTCCGTGATTTGTGAATGATTCTCCGGTAAAGGGAAGAGGTAGTGACTTTATTTATTGGCGAGTCACATCCGCCACGTCACAGTGTTGTTAAACGGATCCTTGTGGCTTTTTATAGAGAGAACGCTTGCCAGGCGAAATCCCACCACATCCTGGAACATTGCCGCCGAACCATTTGCTGGAACGGGATTAATCCGAACCACCCAGCTGGCACCACGGGGAGGTGGTTCGGCTAGCCAGACAAAAACAAGACCAAGAAGGACTTGGTCTACAAATCACTGAAAAGTCTGGGCAGCGTTTCGGAGACCGGACGGCATACGGAGAAACTCGTAAAGACCGAATGGCGCCGTGATTGCGGTCTTAGGCATGTCTTCTGTGGCCATCGGAATCTGGTAACACGCGCGGACTAGATCAACTTTAGAGAAAAGGCGTTTCCCCTATAGACTCATGGAAAAGTCATGGACGTGGGGAATTGGGTATTTGTCTGGAACAGTAGCGTTATTTAGAGCGCGATAGTCGCCGCATGGTCGCCAATCCCTTGTGGATTTCTTTGAAACCATGTGAAGTGGAGATGACCATGGGCTATTCGATGGACGAATAATGCCTAAATTCATCATGTGTTGAAATTCCGATTTGGCAACGGCGAGTTTGTCGGGAGCAAGACGTCGTGGTCTGGCGGTGACAGGATTGCCTTTAGTTTCGATGTGATGGCGGATTTCGTGTTTATGCTGAAAGTCGTCGCTGATCGGTTGATAAATGAATGGAAACCTGTGCAGAAGAGCAGTAAACTTATTGTCGGAAGGCAGAGCGAAACGAATGCCAATCGAGTCGATAGCGAGGACTTCGCGGGAGACAGTAAGTGAGGTGACGCTATCACGGAGTTTCCTGTTTTCGAGATCAACGATGATGCCAAACTTCGTTAAGAAATCGATGCCAAGAATGGGCTTCTGAACGTCGGCCATTAAGAAAAGCCAAGGTAGTCGAAGTCGGAGTCCCAGGCCTAGGGTTAACAGTTTCTGACCGTACGTCTGAATTTTCGTACCATTGGCCGCCTGGAGTGTGACATGCCCCGGAGAAAGTTGGCGTTTGTGTGTACCTACGGGTATGACGCCAACTTCGGCACCCGTGTCGACGAGAAAACGGTAGCCGGTGGAGTTGTCAAACACGTGGAGAAGGCGACTACGGTGTTGGCCAGCGGCAGCAGTCGCCATTACTGGCTGGCCGGCGAATTTCCCTGTTGGTCCTGTAAGCGAAAGGCTTTAGGGTGCGAACACCACGGCCTACAGTTCCGTGCAGCATCCCCAAATCGTTTGTGAAAATAAAAGAAACGATTCAGTTGGTCACGGTTGGAGGGTAGAGCACGTGTGTTACGGCCAGGTGATACACTTCGACGGCGGTTAAGACGTTTGGTGATGACGGAAACTTGGGCGGTTAGCTGTTCAATCTGGTTCTGCAGCCTATCCATTACAGATGTACTTTCAAGCGCTTTAGTAAGCTGCGAGACCAGATTAATGGGATGCTTGAAACGGCATTCATGCACCTTGTCAGCTAGTTCAGCCAAAATATCAAGCTAAGTTTCATCACCTTGGACGGACAGAACCAGGACGGAACTAGGTGGTAGACATTTAGTCCAAAGATGGCGCAGGACTGAGTCATCAACTTTGTAGCTACCAATTAAGTTCTCATGTGTGGCAGTAACTGAGATGGGGTGCGGTCGCCAAATTCAACACCAGATAGGAGTTGCTTTAAGCGAGACTCGTCTGATGCGGTCGTGCGTTTTAACATAGCAGCTTAAAGGGTATCGTTAGGAAATTCTGTTGGCGTTGGGTCTAGGACGTCGATCTCCTCAGTGGCAATATCCGTAGGGAGCTGAGTAGCCACATAGGAAAACATAGTCTCTTGTGTAGTAATCCTACGGAAACGGAAATACGCCTCAATTTGCGTGAATCAAACGCGTGGATTAGATGCATCAAAAGCAGGTAAATTAAAGGAAATATGGTTTTCACAGGGAACCGTACTCGAACTAGGTCTGGATTCCATAGTAGTCGTGCAAAAAAATATTGGGAGTTCTGAGCTAACAAAAAATGAAGTACCAAGTAAAAATTCGGGGTCACCAATTATGTAGTGGGCTCGGACCCAAAGAGAAATAAAGATGAATAAATGATGATCAGAAATGACAAGACTCACAGAAGGGTTTCGACGAGGGTTAGAAGTCCAACCACATAAAACTTCCTAGTCCTCTTGCGTCAGCCACTCCGATGGATGACAAACGACGATGGTGTATGCAGTTGAGACGGAACGAGATCCGTAGATGGATATTGCTCTAGGTTAGAACGTAGTGACCGACAATGCCATAAAATCCACTACACAAGAACACAGAGAGTACACGTCGATTTGCCCGCGTGGTTCAAAAGTGTGTTATTTACCAATCAACACAAGTATACAAGGTTAATGTACAAGAATTGGTTGTAATAGGAAACGAATGTACAATGAAAGATAAGTAAATTTACAGGCGCTACAGGGTGGTTGGTACGACGCCACTGAACCCAAAGAAAAGATCGGAAGGGTAAAATACGGGGAAATTTCCACCCACTGTGCGATTACGGTTTGCTGTCTGTTGCATATAACCTGCCCGCCTGTTAGCGTTATTTACATCCTGAGGAATTTTGCGAGGATTATGATTGTGCAAATTTCTCACAGCTGCGTGAGGTTCACTGGCAAGTTGCTCACAGTTTGCATCTTCAAACGTTGCATGGTTGGTGATATGCTGATTGTCTGCAGGTTTACAGTGGTGAAAGCGTTTGGTGGAACGTTCAAGATAGCAGTCAACTTGTAGCGTACCAAGCATGGAGGACAGGCCTGCACGCAGTACTCCAAGTATGGCTCGACGAATGCTGGGAACAACGTAACAAACAATTAATTTTTTATGCTGCCGAACGACCTGCGGATCATCCACAGCATTCGGCAACCAGCGCGGACAGCATTTGTCCAGGTCTGGCTGCCGTTGAAGTCAGAGGATAGTGAGACACCCAAGTCGGTTTGTTCAGTCACTTGACGCACCACATTCCGGCAAGCACGTAAAATTTGTGGAAGTGCTTTATCCTATGCACAGGACCGAACACTTGGCAAGGTTGACTGGCAGCTGCAACAATTCTGACCATTCCAAAGCTTGTCTAGAGCTGTCTGCAAGCCGCGGGTCCAACCGAATCGCTCACTGCGTTCCAAAATATTGAACCATCCGCGAACACAAGGGATAGTACCTTAAGCTTCTCAGGGTGGTCATTAAAATACAGTGCAAATGGTTTAAATAAACAAATAAATAAATAGGTATATTTCTAGACCGGCAAGAGGCTGCACCCCTAAGGGTTCAGATCAAGTTTTACATTAATCCGATGCTCTAGCATGGAAGTAGGCAAAGTATATGTTCCTCGTTGGCAATTACAAAAGCATTAGCATTGTTTGGTGTACAGCTTCTTGAAATTGTTTTGGTTCCTTCTGGCGATATTGAGCTCCTTGTTCTTTGGTTCGAAAGCTGCGCAGAGGTGTAGTTGTGCCTTTTTCCTTTTGAACAAGATCCAATTCAGCACAAGTTCACTTTAAATTCATTGGACATTGGTTGGCCCGCTCAGTCGTCACAGTTGTTGGTTCGCACATGGAAGAAATGGGAGAGACGGAATTATATGGGATACGAAAGTTAAACGATGAATTCAATATATGCGTAATAAAATAAAAAAGGGTTGTTAAGAGACCTAGTAAGGCGGCGTGCTTTACTAGAAAAATACAAATTAACAAAAAATACTGCAAAGCTTTTCTTGCGCTGATATTGCTTTCTGGCGCAAAATTTCAACCTGAGTAAATCGCAAAATAAAAGAAAAACCTTTTCTAAGGCTAGAATACTGCGTAAAGTAGCACAAAAATATACCGATCTGGACAAGTTTTAACCGCTGAATACGCTGAAAGTAAAAACAATACAATGCGTACAGTAGTTTGCGACTTGTTAGAAATTAACTGGTGATCTACGGATAAGGCTTTTATCATTTTTCGCTAAAAATGGCTTTCTGCTTTGAAGCAGATATCAGAAAAAGAAAAGAAAATGTAAAAAGTAGCGAAGCAGTATATGTTCTTAATAGGAATAGCTATCTAGCAATGCTATAATTAGCCCGTAATACTCTGCGACAACTAGGGACTGCGTAGGTGGCCGAAACTACACTTTGCAGGCATACATGGCAAATATAAGCAAATAAGCGAAAATCTTGCGCGTAGACGTTACAAATTCAGTAAGGAATATTATGTCTACATGGTCAGAGTGCGTATCCCTAAGGAACAACAATCAGGACGGCTTATCTAAAAGAGATATTGCAATCCACTTCAGTACTTAAACTGGAACACCGTGAGGTTCCAGTTTAAACAAAAGGCGGCAATGCGGTAAGGTGTCAAACGCTTTAGAAAACTCGATGAAGTAACCATCCACCGTCCGTCCTTGATCCACAGCCGCAGTTCAGCACTCGGGCTACCAACTTTTCATTCATAAAGAACTGGCCTCCGCATAACCCATTTTGAGACGGGCTAAGCAAGCTGAACTTAGCCAAGGGCCTCGCCAGAGCATCTCTTACCAGCTACCCTAATACTTTCACCAGTACACTCGTTAGGCTAACCGGTTTATAATTTTCAGGTAGGTGTTTATCACCCTGTTCGAAAATAGAGCACACAATAGCATCTATCCAGCCAGCAGGTAGGGAGCGGTTATGAGGTGACTTCTCAACCTGACGCTTAATCGGTTTACACAGCGACTATGTCTGCGCGTACAAAAGTTTGGGCTAGAGTGTAACGCTCCAGGCAGCTTTTATGGGTGTCAGGTTACGCAGGAGCTGGAGATGAAGTTCTGAAATGGAAGGTCCGTCCGAAAGGAATCTACTGGTCTTTTGCCTGCAATTCGATATCAGGCGACGGAGATGCATGAACAAACGACCTAGCATACTGTTCCGCTAGTAAACAGGTCTTGGCCTGAGCGGTTGATACTTCTGTGCCGTCGGGTCTACAAAGCACAGGGATAGGCGAATTTGCATTGCATACGGTTTAAATACATAACAAATAAATATTTTATTCTCGAATTCATCGAGCCACCCCACCTCAGGTGTGACGTAACAGATACGTTACAACGTATGTAATTGGGTGTGGCCAAAAGTTGTACAAGTTGCAGAAACATTCAAGCAATCATGAGGAGCAAAGTCAACAGTGGAGTGCGGTTAACATATTTTCAAATGTGCGTAGATTAAACAAAAGCACAGATGGTGGTGTGAGGACCGTATATGAAGACAGAGTAGCGCTGTTGTACTTGCTTGTAAAATATTGGTAAAGGAGTAGTAGATATTCCAGTGTGTAACAGTGGGCAGTGAGTTATTCAGTGGCGAGTCACGTCCGCCACATCTAAGTGTTGCCAAACGGACATTTGTGGATTTTTATAGGGAGGACGCTTCCCAGAAGAAAACCCACCACGTCCTGGAACACTGTCGTCCATTGCTATGAACGGTCATGCACAACTAGCAAAGCTTCATATGAATCATTTGTTCATGCAGTTATTCGCAGTCAAGTGACTCCTCTGTTGGCTAGACAAACGGCACAGTCACAGTCCAACATGAACGTTGAGGTCAGTCGAGGAGGAAGTATGATTTTGAAGGTAAATAGAATTTCCAGTGTATGGGGTCTCACCTTTTCAGAGTATGTGTATTTTCTGTGGTGTGAAGCATTCGTGTCCAGCTTCCTTCACTGGACATCGGTGGTTGGGGTTTTGGTGCAGATGGTTGGTTTTGAAGTGAGGCCTTGGTCCTGGCACGTCGTGATTGGTTATTTTGTTCCATCGCAGACAGAGGCAGTTGCTCAGTTCACTACTAGAGCTCAAAGATGTGCACCACCTCAGAAAAAAGGAAATGCGTGGAACAGACCGAGTGAAGACGAAAAAGGACAGCCATGGTACAACGCATTGGGGAAACCTTACTTTAAGACATTTACTTGAGACAACTGGTGTACAATGTGTAACAGAAAATGTTTTTTGATTACGCAGCAGAAGGCATGGACCAATGGATAAATTACTTTCATGTACATGAGGATGCAATGTAGGGTTCCGGTATTAGCTTACGAAGTTAGAATTCAACCGGATACCAGAAGGAGGTAGCTAAACACGTTTGGTTACAATCGGAAACCAGCAGATACAGTGACGATGTGGTGATAGGTAAATATACTCCACGGGATAAGGATCCTCTAAGACCCCATAATAACTATCATGTACATAAGTATTGGAGGATAGCGAGCTGAGCATAATAAATGCCGGCTAGGATTAAACGGATATGTATGGAGGAATAAGTGTCGAAAGTAAGCCGATTGAGAGATAGCGCTAATGGACTGGGTTTCAATGGTCAAAATTGCTAGTTGGGTTAATCATTCTAGTTACTAAGGCAAAACTACGGTGTCAAAGAGTAGGTCAAAAAACAGCAAAATTATGTGAAGCGAACAGTCTGAAAGAATACAGTTGGAAAAATAAGGAGTGGCAGCTAGTAGACCCCGAATATGCGCGGGCAGGCAAGGAGCGTACGCCAAATCGCGGAAGCTAGAAGTGTTGAAGGTGAGACAACCGAGATAAAAGCGTCGGTGGAAAAGTCATCGGCGGCCAACTGTAGCCACTCGATTAAGCATTTCGGCCACAGGTGGTTGCCTACAGTGTCAGAGAATAAGTCACCGAACCACCTGGGTTGTAGTGCAAGAGAATAAACGTTGCAGGAAAGGAGTGCTTCATAGCGAGCTCCGGTATCTGCAGAGTTTCGTGGAGCCTATGGCTACTAGCTGCTGCTAAACAGAGAAAATGGCTCTAGGAAAGATTGTATCAGTGGCTAGTGTAGCCATATCATTAAGGCGTTTGGTCACTAGTGGATACTTACAGTGTCAGGGAATAACTCAACAAGCGAGCGAAGATTAGTAAGATAAACATTCAGGGAAAAAGAAGGTTGCAGAGAAAAGGAGTGGCCGCTTCCAAGCTACAAAGATGCATGGAACAAACAACGATTAACTGCTGCCAAGAAAAGTTGACAAGCGTAAGGCGAACGACGGAATACGGCACAAGGAGTGCGATCAATGACTAGCAATGGCATTCGGATTAAGCTTTGTTACTGACGGATACCTACGGTGGCACAGAATAAGTCACAGAACAAGTTGAGCTTTGATGCAAACAGACCAAGAGAATAAAAGTTGTAGGGAAGGACTGCCACTTAGAGAGCTCCGGATATCAGCAGAGTTGATGGAGCCTAGGGCGACTAACTGCTGCTGAACAGAAAATGGCGCTAGTATAGAGAGCATCAGTGAGCGGGTAGAACTATTCGATTACGACTTGGTCCTAAGACTTGAACCTATCAGCGACACACTCCTAGCCCGTGGGTTTTCTGCTCAGACAAGGATACGGCCTATGGTTTGAGCTCCATCCTCATTTGAATAAGGCAGCAAAGCAATATACACAGCTTATCACCGAACAGTACCGCTGTCCACAACCGTTCCTCATGAATCCTTACTAAGACTTCCGCTGAGCCGACGGAAACTCCGGTGTCCCATGACTGCGATTAGCTGCTGGGAACATCCGTCCTACAAAAGCGTTAGTATTTCAATATTATATACATTGTGGTCAACGGCAGTGTTCCAGGAATTGGTTGGTTATCGCTTGGCAAGCGTTTTCCCTATAAAAAGCTACGAATGTTGGTCTAACAGAAATGCGACGTGGCGGATATGACTCGCCACCGAAATAAAGTCACTGCCCACTGCTTCACACGAATAATTATCTTAATATCCCATATTTGCAAAGACATGTTTATCAATCACTATCGGACACCTACACCTATTTAAAACGGAGATCGATCCCCGGAACCATTCGAACCCGCACCCAGCACTTCCATAACAAAAACACTTAGGGCTCGAATACACCCGTCCCTGTCTTATTACCCCCTACTCAAAAGCTCACTAACGCCAGTACATCGTATGCTCCATTTCCTCCGGACACGAGCAGCTCTCTTCCGCTCAAACCTGCGCAATACTTTCTGTAGGCACGCTGTCGAGCGCTTTTTCTCATTGCTGGTTATAAAGATGGAAGACGGTAGCGAGTGCAAAAGTTTGTTTATTATTATGTTTACGCTTCCATATCACGCTGCAGTTGGTTTGCTTTCATTCATCGTATCTACAACAAATTTTCTAAGCTCGTATTCGAGTCATTCATTTTTGGTCGCCACGGGTTTGCTGTGCTCTCGCGCCCTGCTGTTGCACTGATCCAGCTTCTAAATATAAATGCGACTACCTCAGCATAGCTCTCGATCTATTGGCGTCAGGATCTGAAACAAATGAACACCCTTTTATTTGGAGCAATTCTAATCGGATGCTAATCTGTTGTGCACACTTAGCGGTTCCCTACAGGTCATGGACACTATTTCTGCTGCCTTTAGCGACCAACATAAACAAATAACCAGGGAAATAGACGCTGTAATCGTGTTAAACAGCTTTAGTAGCTTGAGACAATGTTAAATGTGTGAGGAACTCTTTAATTTTCGCAACCATTGCTTTGCTCTTTCTTTGACGGACCGTCTTTCAGTTTACCTATAAAGGTTACGGATAGCTCGATGACAGCTTCGTGGTTTGCGTGCTGGATTATCAACCGTGCGGCTTAGGTTCCAATCCTTGCCTCGCTGCAGCTTATAGGAGCTCCGGCGATACATATTCTAAACTTGTTACCATGCAAGGAAGATTGCGCTATCCACTGCGCATTGACAACATTCAAAGACTAGAACATTCAAGTTGTTATACGCTTAAACATTTACAGGAAGGCTTCCCCGCATCCTAAGATCAGGCTGTCACCTAATTCTAGGTTACGATGCAATACCAAAGCGTGCGTTTGCGTAGCGCTGCTTACCAAATTTGTTTGCGCCAGTTTTTATTTACCTCTTGCTCTTAATACATTTGCAAACTAACCCCTTTCTAACGTAGCTTTAATAAATAGGGAACATATGAAATAATCGCATAATGCCCCGCTTTTTCAGGATTATATGGTTTCACGGGATGTTTAGTTGCCACTTACGGCCTAACATTGCTCAGCTTTGCAGTTAAGCAGAAACCTTTGATAGGAAAAATTTAAGTTTGAATGCACGCCGTCCTTTAACCTACCGCGCGCCTTCCAAGTTTCGCTGGGTATAAGAAGTTTAGCTACTCTGTGCGTCGCGTACTTTTTGATTGCCCGCGGTTGTTGGTTACATGGTTGCATCTTGCTGCCGGAATTGTATACTATGGCAGCTACTTCTCTCAATGCTGCGTACACAGCTTGAAATTTGTTGCCGTATGCTAAAACGGATTAATAAGTTGCATTGGGAATAACTAAGAAGTTCTGTTACAGGCTTAAATGATTAATTCCGGTGACCAAATGACCTCAAAGTTGCATCTGCAACTGATCGTCAAATTTGCAGTGAGTAGCTTACATCTAAGGTTATAAGATAAACTCACAGTTATCCTGGTTATCCTAGCGCACAGGGGTGTGAAATTTATTTCGCTTAGCTGCTTCAAAGTTAGATGGCTGAACACGTTACAGCAGCAGCTCGCTTAGCGTACCATAGGGTAGTGAAAGTGGTGGGTAAGGGAAAGGCAGTTCCTGCAAGCTGCGTGAGCTCCCCGTCGAAGATTAGTAAAAAGCTGGGTGGTTTTATTTTTATATCTTTCATATCTATCTTAAGTATGAAAAAATTTCTAATGAATGGATTTATTTCTCACTTTACGAGAGCAAGACTAGGCATTCAAAGCACCCAAGTTGCGCAGACCATAGTGAAGATGGCTGGCCGCGACGCTAGATATGGTATTATATATTGTAACCATACTCCAAGTGGATTAGGAGCAAACGCATTTCCAGCAACCAAAAGTAAGTAATAACGCTCAGTGGGAGCAAACAGTTTAACATTTATACTACCGCTAGGGATACACTAAGGGCATGTGACCAGCTAAACTTACAGGAATAATCCAAAGAAGTAAATAGTCGAATGAAAATGGAGGTTATTCCAGTAACCGCATGAGCAAAGCATTTGTGAATTACGTATTGTCGAAAAGCCAGCGTGACAAATAAGGCGATTATGGTACGATACGAAGGAGTGCGAGAGAGTAAACTCCTAAATATAGGCACGTGTAGGAGAAGGATAACATTCGCGTGTGTGCATTATGTAATGGATGAGGGTGGTCACTTAAGAAAATAGATGAAAGCCATGCAATCGTCGAAATGCTTACGAGCATTGGAAGCAACTACGGAATCTCTAGGCTAGCCCACCTAACTGAAAATATGTTTAATCGTTCGCAACATCAGAACATAGTTCTTTTGTAGTAGTCCAGGAAATGTTGATGGATAAAGTACAACCAGTGGATTAGCACACATGTAGTTAATCACACCATCACAAACTTCAGAACCGCAACCTGGTGAGTGAAACACAAGGATAAAATAAAAATCGTATCTGTAGACACACCACGGTGCTAACGCACAGGCATACAGAAAGGTTTTACCCCATTTGTGCAGTGCATTCTGGTTGTGGGACTGTCGGCACCTATCGTCTGTCAAGACACACAAGCTACAGCTCATTATGGAGGTGGATTAGGGCAACGTAGTGGCGTTTTCTAAACCCACGTAAATTTGGGGTAAAAGGAACATAAGTGGGGAGATCGTTCCGTGTCATACACAGGAAGAGAGAATACCTTCCAACAACATTTCTGCCACCTGTATTGTATGGCCGTTGTGAACTGGTGGCCCACACCTTATACTGGTGGCTCAGTTGTAGTAAGTACCGACAGACGTGGTTGTGGTTCCACAGGCTTTGGTAGGCCCTAACTTAGTTGCCACGTAGGTCATGGTGCCGTCCGCTGTATAGTTTTAGGATACGTAGACTGAGTGTATAAAGAAGGTTGAACAACCCTTTGAAGTTCTTCGTGGCTCGTCGCAATGCAGTCTCCAACGCTGCAAGACCTTGCTTGTGCCAAAGCAGCCACACCTGAGTTGCGTATTCCACAAGAAGGTGCACGTGAATTATCAGCTATTGCGAGCAGAGAGATGGAGAAAACCGATTATATGCCCTCCGCAGCACGTCATCATGCTGAGTTTCAGCCTTTGGCGCCCTATCACCTGATACCTACCCGCCTGGATCAACCTGAATTAGTACCCCGAGGTCGCGCTTCTGGTTGATTGGCTGCAGAACATAGCTTTCAAGACTGCATATGATATTATAAATAAATAAATAAATAGTATATTCTCGAATTTGTCGAGACACACCAAACCAGGCATGATCAACATTTACACGCAATTACGTTTCGCAACAAACACGTTGCTATGTATGTAATCGGCAGTAAGCCGAAAGTTGTACAGGCTTTGGAAATTGTAAAATTAATCAAAGTAATAAAGTCGTCAATGCATGACGACACGCTGGGTTCTAGCGTGCGTAGTGTAAACAGTCTGGGCGTTACATGTGTAATGGAAATGACACAAGTAGGCATGGAGTACCTTACGCTTGAATGTGTCAGGAAAATATTAATTTATGATTCTAGTCGACTTTCCAGTAGGTAGTTGTGGGCAGTGACGTTATTCATTGGCGAGTCACATCCGCCACGTAGCAATGTAGTTAAGCGGACATTTCTGGCTTTTTATAGGGAGAAAGCTTGCAAGGTGAAAACCCATCACGTCTTAGAACACTGTCAGCACTCCTTTTTTATACTAATGTAAAACTGGAAGGGCAGCTTGCCGACTGAGTTCACCCTCGGTTATCCACAGTAAACTGACTTCCAGTTTCCCCTGTTATGTGATCAAATACCTTTAATCACGGCGGCCATAGTGGCTGAGGCCCATGGAGGGTGAGACCTTCACCCGGAGTCGTCTATGTGAGTTTTCATTGAGCAAAATGTCAGTTCCTTGCGTCTGGACTTTTCAGGTTTATTTATACTTTTCGGAAGTGTGCAGGCCTCGCGTCCAGCTATCGTTACTGGACAACGGTCGTGGTAGTGATTGCAGTTGTATCCATTTGTTGTAAACGCATGTTCTTTGTAGGTCTTTAGTGGTTATGTCCTGTCCCGGCCAAAAACTCATTCTCGGTCCAGTCCCAGATTCCCAAGAAGTTCCGGACCTCGGAGAAAAGGGAAGGTGAGAGACAAACAAGGCCGCAAATAACAGGCGTGGAAACAAACATTGTTTAAGTCCTATGGTCTAACATTTACTGGAAACAATGATGTACAACGTGCAAAAATGGTTTCGCTGAAAGTGTCCTTTGAATGTTCTACGAAAGTAATGGCCGTGTAGGTTGGTTGCTACCATCTACATGGAATACAGAGCGTTGCGCCATTGAGCAAAGAACGCAGTATCGGTTTGCTATGATGCAACTATTGCGTGGGAAGACAGAAAGCAGAATTCGATGACCAGCTGGTAGTCAACCTACTTCGATAGGGAGCGCAGAATAAGTAAGTGATGGCATAAATGGCTTGCGATGAAAGAGATTCAAGGGTCAAATGGTAGTAAGTCATCGGATGAATAGGCTTCAAGCGATGAGTAAAAAGCGTCTAGGGATCAAGCCAGAAAGGCGACACGCGGGTATTAACAGTATAGTGCTACGGCCGACTGAGATGGGAAAAGCCTGTGAGAGAGCTTGCCTTCTACATAAGTAAGTGTCGAAAGCTTTGCTGCAAAAGCAGGTACAGAACACTAGGTGAGGATGGATTGCTCGATAGAAGTGAAGTAATAAAGATCAGTTAAAGCAAAGCGAACGTGCGGGATAAATGTATACGGAGTGTCGCGCAAAGAAACCAGTTATTCTAGGGTGCTAAGAAATTAGTATTAGGGTATGCTGACCTAGGAAAAGCCAGGGAGTCTGTTAGTCTCATAAATGGGTAAGTGTCGCAAACATAGCAGCGAGTAAGTGCAAAGCTAACGGGTGTCTGTCTACTGACCGGATGAGAGCAGTGATGAAATAATAAGTTAAGAAAGGTTACTTGACGGAAGGGCAGTGAATAGCCAGAATGCAAGCTTATATAAGGTTTCTGAGGATATCGGAACCTGTGGCCTAGCCGCAGCAGCCAGTGTGCTGATAATAGTACTAAGCTGGATAGAGCCAGGGAATGCTAGCCCGAGAGCTGGAGGCTTGCAGGTAAAAAGCCTAAGGCAATACAGTGAGTAAGGAATAAATAAACAACTAGAAAAGTGAGGCAAAACAGCGGCTTGCCCTGAATACATGGATATGCTTGCACGACAGAACGAATCTAAGAGAGCTTTCGTGATAGAAAGACAGCGAACGAGAGAAATGCATGCATACAATGAGGTTGTTAAATAGTTCAGTGCATAATAGACTAAGACGCATCGACGCGCAGCTAAGCAAATCATGCTGGGATGCTAATGTAATATAACTAAGGAAGCCTTAGCTGAGAGATGCCAGTGAGCGAGCTGAACTACAATTAATTAGGTGTCGCAGATGAGTAGGTGACAGCTGTGCATCTAGGAAGAACGCCTGTGCAGGAAAAGCCGGTGAGAGAGCCGGACTTCAGTATAAGTTGATGTCATAGACGTAGCGAGCAATAGATAAATGAACGTCTACAAAGCAGCTCTGTGCGCTGACTACTTGAGTTACGTTTGCTCCACAGAAAAGAGCTAAAGAAGGCTTCATGAATAGGGGACAGCGAACGGATGATGCGCAAGCATACATTACGGCTGTTAGATAGTTCAGAGCGTAGAGGCTAAGACACAGCGACGCCCAGATAATTAAGTTATACTAGGGTGCCAATGAGATAAATATGTTGCCGCGAGAGAGGTCTCAAGTTCAATTGACAGTAAGGTAGCGGAAAGGTTGGATGCAGATTTTCTAAAGGAATAAAGCTTATTGAGATAAGGAGTGGCTCCTAACAGCTCAGGATAAGCGCAGATGCACGGGTCCTACGACCACTAGCTGCTTACTAAGCGGAGGTGCCGACAGATCGCCAGATGGTGGCGCTAGGAAAGATTGCCAGTGGCCAGATATAGCCATTCCGATAAGACGCTTGATCCCTAGGGTATACCCACAGGGTCACAGAATGCATCAACAATCCAGCGAAGGTAATTGATACAGAATTCCAAGAGAATGTAAGATGGAAAGACAAAGAGTGTATCCTAGCAAGCTCAAGATCTGCGCAGAAGGGACATGGAGCCTACGACGAATCTCTGCAAAAAGGCGAAAGAGATAAGAAAAGCGATAAGTAGTGCGGCTAGGAGAGAGAGTATCAGTGGCCAGCGAACGCATTCGGATTAAGCCTACTACTTACCAGTGGATATCTACGGTGACAGAAGAAGTCAATAGGCCAGCGAAGGTATGTGATGCCAACAATTCCAGTGAATAAGTGTTGGAGAGATAAGGAGTGGCTCCTAGCGCAAGG
The DNA here is from genome assembly GCA_944474145.2 of Dicrocoelium dendriticum. Taxonomy (NCBI): domain Eukaryota; kingdom Metazoa; phylum Platyhelminthes; class Trematoda; order Plagiorchiida; family Dicrocoeliidae; genus Dicrocoelium; species Dicrocoelium dendriticum. Next base: position 59,921,027 of record OX104062.1, on the reverse strand, counting down.
ATGTATGCTACCTACAATGACTCGCTGCAGCTGAAAAGTGGTGAGGTAGGTAATACGAAGAACTGATAATGATACTAGGCGAGATAGAGAGTATCGGCGACTAGCAATGGCATTAGGGTGAAGCCTTCTAATGGCTAGTGGATACCTAAAGTGTCCCAGAATAAGTCAACAGACAGCAAATGAATGCGATGCAGACAATCATAAAGAATGAAGGTTGGAGATAAAGGAGAGGGGCTCTTAGCAAGCTCGGAAATGCGCAAAGATGCGTGGAGCCTACGACCACTAGTTACTACCAAATAGAAGTGCAGAGGTTAAGAGGATCGACAGATAACTTTACACTGGCAGGTGAACTAGCGTCACAATTCTACATAGGATCGTTACACTGGGACTTCTACATCTGTATATACTGTTGTCGTTTTACATCCTACGATACGTTGCCCTTTTCCTTCCTTGTGTGCGGGCTCTTCCATTACCTTTCAATGGATCATTCAGGATTCTCAATCTCTTATTAGCTGAGGTCCCGTATCTCATGATAGCCAACTTATTGTTTCGCATTTTCAACATTGTACAGTTCCAGTCATGGATATATGAACAATTTTCTGCGTCACTGTTACAATTGCATTAAAATGTTTGTACCGTTGTACATATCTGATCATGCCTCCATGAGCGTGCCTCGCATAGTCGAGAATAAAATATTTATTTATTTATTTATAATGGCGCTACGAAAAACCCTAGGTGGCCAGATGTAACCATTCCACTAAGCAGTTTGGTCACTAGTGGATTCCTACAGTGTCACAGAATACATCAACAAGCCAGCGAAGGTAAGTGATACAGGCATTCTAAAAGATTACAGGATGGAGAAACAAGGAATGTCTCCTAGTAGCTCCAGATATGCGCAGACGTGTGGAGCCTACGACGAATCACTGTAGAAAACGTGATGAATATAAGAGGGACGAAGGCTAATGGTGTTTAGAGAGAGAACCAGTGAACAGCAACTGAATTCGCATTAAGCCATGTAGTTATTAGTGCATACTTACAGAGACAGAAGAAGTCAACAAACCAGTGAAGGCACGTGATGCAAACAATCCAGGGGAGTACGAGTTGGAAAGATAAGGAGTGGCTCCTAGCGCAAGGGTGTATGTTACCTACAAGGAACCACTGCAGCTGAAAAGTTGCGCCAGTTAATACGAATGTGAAACACCTTTCACTCCTTCGCATTGAACTGCAGCAGATTATTAGGTGAGCACTAATACGTGGCGTCACTGAAGTGCATCGTGACCTTAAGGGTCGGCGGTTTTCAGCCACATCTTAACATCAGCAACGAACGGCAGGAAATCTGAGGCAAGCGGGAGCGTAAGTTGGTTGCTCAGTTGAACACAAGAAACAGGCCCGGCTACGGAACTGATCCTCGAGGAATTCCACATTCAATCTGTATCATATTGGACTGCAAACTGCAAGCTCTGACCTGTCGTTGTCAAGCCTGAAGGAAACACCAGATCCACCCGAGGACAGGAATGTAACCTGCAGGGCTTTTGAGCCTGGGAAGCAGAATGCGGTGAACCGGTCGGTTGAATGTATTGACGTTGGCGTTGGCTGCCTCTTCAGCGTTTTGTGTTACTCTGACCGCGGTGTTGAGTATGTGATACCGTGCTTAACGGTGTGCATGGGGTTAACGTAGTACTACGAGTTTTTGTTTTTGGCAATATTTCAACTAGGTTGTTGTTGAGTCCGTTTGTATTCAACGGCGAACATACTAAAATGAATGTGCCCGGTTAGGTAATCATTCCAATTTTTAGTACCAGGAGGAGCACTGTAAGTTGTCAAGCTGCATTCCTTAGCGTCATGCGCTTGCTTGTTCTACTTCTGGTGAAATAAGAGGGATTGGTGTAGCAAACCTTCGTTCCTGTGGTACTTGAGAGCGGATTGCGGAAGCATCCAACCAACTGTATCCAAGCACTGAGAGGAGAAACATTTCAAGGATCCCCAATTTGGCATCTCACCTAGGCCGTACAGAATGGTTTAATTGGTAAGAGTACGTATTAGTTCTTTGCGTGTCTCCGGATAATTAGTGTAACACACCTAGTTAAAACGTACGGTAACGTAATCAATTAACCCTAGTGGTGTGTTCATTAATAGCATGTCAGCCATGTGTTTCACATTTGTTAGTCTGAAGTAACTTACCGCTGGATTGTTACAAGCTCTGTACCTGGTAGGTGAGATGT
>OX104062.1:59859171-59918306 GCA_944474145.2 Dicrocoelium dendriticum | reverse complement strand
TTTCTGAGAACACCATGCTTTTAGGCCCACCTTACTTTGACGGCATAACCTTGACGCGCTGATGTATCTGGTCTCGTCTAAGCGTTCTTCTGCTTTCTGACGCCTCCCAGACTGCTGAGATCAAGGCTCTAAATACCCAACGCTCTGCAACCCTTACGTCAAGAGCAACGCCGGCCCTGCCTCATTCTTATTATTATATCCCCTTCCTTCTTCAAGGCCTGTATTTTTGCCGACGCTGCCCGTTAGTATACAAACCTAAATATTACGGCGCAAACACAATAAGGTGGCATTGCAGTCTCGTCTCAATGAGCTCCTACACTGAGACATTGATGAAGGATCGGCACACCCAACGGTCTGCGTCAGATCACTTCCTCCTCTCCGCGGATAGTAGCGCTTTCCTTCCCGACGCTGGTCTTCCTCTCAGCTCTCTCTGGTTGCCATTCCTTCTACAACGGGAGGGCTAAATCTTCGAACCCGGCCGTATGCAAGCATCGTCCGCACAGTCTCCTGCTTCCTGAATGCTTCCAGGTATCCCAACACGTAAATGTTTCTAGGATCTGCGGACTAAATAATCTGTTCTACTCCTGAAAACCTGTGCTCTGCATGCTAACTACCTTCCGGTTTTTCTGAATTTTCCCCGGTGTCCTTTGGGTTTCAATGACGGAAGCTCTGCCGGCTAGTGACTAAACCATTCTCATACCGACCCTAACCTTTTCTTATCTCGCTTTCTCTTTTCATTCCCCTTTATTAATCGGACGGCCAGCTTTACTGCCCTGCCGTGATCCTGTTCACTGGACTAGTCTGTTTATCTCTGACTGCTCCTATGCTACCGATCCTTAAACGGTATTGGCGCCGCAGAGTTAAACTATATTACCCCACATTATTGTTATAGCTCTTTCTTATCTGCATTGTACGACCTAGTCCAAAGCGCCCGATTAACCCAATCCCGGTTTAGTCCGTCCTCATACTCAATGAATACATATGGACTTCTGAGACGTCCCTTCTGTTGGTTCGGCTGACCTATTGATCCTGTAAGCACTACGTGGAGAGACTTGTGGGCCTTTCCACGCTTTACCAATGATCCATTCTCATCTAGACCCTAACTTTTTCTATCGCTTTCTGTTTTTATTTCTTTTTAACTCGGATGTCCGGCTTTATTGTCCCGCCGTTATCCTCTCTCACCTGACCCGTCTGTAACTTTCTGCCTGCTTTTATTTCCTATTATCCTTGGCCTTTTCTTTTATTGCGCTCCAATTTTTATTCCCACAGTTTACACTCATCTGCGCCTATCCAAGTTATACTCGTGCGCATGATCTCATTCGCTCTTGAGCTCGCTCCTGAGTATTGGCGGCACTCGGACCATTGCTAAATGTTGCTTGACTGTACTTTCCAGTAGTATGCTCAACTTACCACTCTTCCTATTCCCATGCTCATTACCCTTATGCTCGCAACTGGTATACTATTGAGACCTGTACGTGTCATAACGACTCCCAATGCACGGCCGTTTTGGCCCCCTGTGACCATTTTCCTAGATTCTGACGGCTTTTGGACCGTAGAATCATGAACGCTTTAACGTAATTACTCTTACGAACTATCCCTCGCATTGCCGTCAGCATACATTCGCTCCTAGCCGATTCCTTGAAATTCCTTTTCCTCTTGGAATGTTGCTCTACCTATCTTGCTCCCGCATTCGGTCTCAACTAGTTGTCCTCAGTTTTCACCTAAGATGCCTCTGGCATTCTGGCTTCTGCCATAATCATCGGTTTACCCGTTTCTCTAAAACCATCACATCATTCGCTTAACTTTTGTTAAAACGCTTTGTTATATCGGTCTTTTGACCCTGCGCGTGCAGAACCTTCTCCCCACGTAGTAGCTGTAGTCTGGGTCACACCAGCAACGTAATGTATAGAACGCGCTTGCGAATTATGTATACTAAACAAAATTACATAAGTTTGAATGTATCATAGGCACCGGTGAGCGCCACCAGTCTGTGTTAGTGCTTCTTGATTCATTGCTGTCTCAGTTTGGCCACCTTTTGTCCGTTGCCCGTTTTTCCCGAGATTCCCACAGGTACATCCGCCAAAACAAAAAGGTTTATCCAATGGGACTGGGCGACTCATCTTCAAAACGCTTGGTCCTTTCTCCAGGAAATGAACAACCCACACACTGGTCCAAATGGAGCTCATTCCGCCATTCCGGAGGCGCTACCTTCATGGGGTCTAAACAAATGGGTTTAGCTCGCCTCATACTCAGAGAACAATTTACTCATCTGGAATAATATATGTACATGGATCCCCCGTTCCACAACCGAAGACAAACAACTCTGGCGAGATTACCTTCACTGCCTCAAACATTCCTATCCGCCAGTCACCTGGAGCTATTCTGATGTCATTTCACGGACAGCGTTGCGCACGTATACGTGGCTATTCCGATGGTCTTCCATGGAATTTTCACTTGGCCATGGAAACAGTTACACTTACTTACATTTGCAGGAATCATAAATCCAATTTGCGGAGAATGGTGTTTTTACCTATTAAGGACATATTCAGCCACAAGAAACAGCTTCACTCACCGACCCCATGACAAGTCCAGCGTGGATAGCTGGACATGGTTTGCGAGCCGAGCAAGAATATAATGGAAAAGCCGGCCTCTATTAACAATGTGTTTACTCACCTGCATCATTATCATTCGACTCTTCGAATCTTGCATCATTGACCGGCCTCAACGACTGCTGCCATATAAGTACTAAGCCATTCGGCCAACCAACGAAGAATTTTGTCTGTCAACCGACTGCGAATAATAGAATGCAAAATCGGTCTATACGATGCATAGTCGACTTGCACTACTGTTCAATGAAAGCTACGGCAGTGTTCCAGGACGTGGTGGGTTTTCGCCTGGCAAGCGTTCCCCACAAGTTAATTTGGCGGCCTAGCTTTATCTTGCTGACCTATCCGGACTCGTCTGAACGGTCTCCTGCTTTGTGACCGACCTCAGACTTCTGAGATCTCAATGGCTTAGGCTCTGCCGACGTAACGTACTGTATCCTTCAACTGAAATGCATTTTTGGCCCTGATTTATCCTTAATACTATGTCCCCTTTCTTCGTGTACGTGCCTATTCTGCCGATGCTTTCCTTTATTATCTAGACCTAACTTCTGCGGTTTTCACTCTTTGAGCTGGTTTTCTAACCTCGTCTCAATGGTCTCTTTGTTTCTGACTACTGTGACCTGAATGACCTGGGATGAGCAGACTTATCAGTCTGCTTTTCCGTCTCAGTGATCTCATTGCTTTTGAATACTGTGACCCTATTGATCAGGGATAGGCAGACTTATCGGTCTACTCCCTTAACCCGGAGAACATTGTTGGCTTCTCGACCTCTTCTGAAGAGTATTTTCCTTTTCGCAATCTATTTGCATTAATTTTTCAATTAGACGTAAATCTCTTCGGACCTGGATCTAACCTATACTCGGTTGAACAGTCTTATTTTCCTCACTGCTCCCTGACATCGGGACGTTAGCATCTGAGGCTTTACATTCCAAACACACTGTTCCCTTTATCTCCAGACCTTCCCTTGGCATGCTAACTGGCCTTCCATATAGCAGCTGTAGTTCCTTTTCTTATGACACTTACCTCTGCTATCCACAAGTTAATTTGGTGGCCTAGCTTCATCTTGCTGGCCTATCCGGACGCGTCTGAACGGTCTCCTGCCTTCTGACCCACTCGGACTTCTGAGATCCAATGACCTACGCTCTGAAGACGTAAAGTACTGTATCCCTCAACTGAAATGCATTGTTGGCCCTGATTAATTCTTATTACTACGTCCCCTTTCTTCGTGTACGTGCCTATTCTGCCGATGCTTCCCTTAATTACTTAGACCTAAATTCTACCGTTTTTACTCTTTGAGCTGATTTTCTAATCTCGTCTCAATAGTTTCTTTGTTTTTGACTATTGTGACCCGAATGTCCAGGGATGGGCAGACTTATCAGTCTGCTTTTCCGTCTCAGTGGTCTCTTTGCTTTTGACTGCTGTGACCCGATTGATCAGCGATAGGCGGAATGGTCTCCTTTTTCTGACCTCTCTCGGGCTTCTGCGATCTCACTGTTCTTGTCACTGCCGACGCAACGCTTTGTTACCCTCACCTCAAGAACGTTGCTGGTCGTGACTAATCGCAATCATCATGTCCTCTCTCATCCTTAACGTGTCCATTTCTGCCGATTCGATCCGACAAAATGCATAGCTTACTATTACGCCTTTCTCCTTATGAGTCGACTTTCTAGTCTGGTCTGAACGACCCACCTTCCGACTTCTGTGACCCTAATGATCAGGGGTCGGCAGACCAAATGGTCTGTTCATACCACGTCGGGAATATCGCTGACTTCTCCACTCATCAATGAAAACTTTTCCTTTTCTCATTTTGTGTGCATTCCTTTTTCCACCGGTCAGGCAACTCTCCGGATCTGGCACTACTCTAGCGGCGTCCGACCAGCCTCCTGCTTTCTGACTACTTCCTTACATTCCAAACATTAACGATCTAGGCTCTGTTGTCCTGGTGCTCTGTCCCCCTTATCCCGAGACCGTTCATATAGTCACTTGCTTCCCAAACTGCTTTCTGATGACACTCATTACTTATTCCCACCTTACTTTGGAGGCCTAGCTTCAGCCTGCTGACTTACCCGGGTTTGACTGTACGCTCTCCTGTCTTCTGACATCGCTCGGACTTCTGTGCTCTATGATCTAGACTCTGCCGACGAAAGTCTATTACCCTCACCGCAAGACCACCGCTGGTCATAATTGAACATTGTTATCATGTCCCCTTTTTTCCTTAACATGTCCATTTCTGTTGATGCTCTCTGTCAGCACTTAGACTTTACTAATACGACTTTCACCCTACGAGCTGACATTCTGGGCTCGTCTCAACGATCTCGTACCTTCCGACTTCCGTGACCCTAATGAACAGAAACCGTAAGCTCCAACGGTCTGCGCACAGCACCTGGAGCATATCGTTGGCTTTCTTTTTCTTTCTCTTCTCACCCATATAGCCCTTTTGTACACTCTAGCCTGACTTATCTGGTTCTGGCTGTACGGCCTCCTGCCTTCTGACCTCTCTCGAACTTCTGAGTTCTAAATGATCTAGTCTCTGCAGACGCAATGCTCTGTCTCCCCCGCCTCCAGAGCACTGCTGCTCATGATTCATCACTAGTATATCCGCTTTTATCTTTAACACTTCTATCCTGTTGACGCTCTGTTAACTTTCTGACATTTATAATACGGCTTTCTCTCCATGAGCCGATATCCTCATCTCATCTCCATGGTCTCCTGCTTTCCGAACACTGAGCCCATACTTTTGAACCATCGACTGGTCCAAAGGTCCGTTCGCAACACCTCGAGATTTTTGTAGGCTCTTCCACTTCCCCTTAAGTGTCTCCTTCACGATTACATTCTTTCATTTTCGCACTCTGACTGCCTTCCTTTATCCATTGGACGGATAACACTTCGGGCCTGGCTCCACTCTAGCCTGGTCTGACCAGTCTCCTATTTTCTGACTGTTTCCAGAAATCAGAGACGACACGTGTTCTAGGCTGTGCAGTCACAACACACCCTGTCTCTCAGCCTGAGAGCTTCGTTTGATATGCTAACGGGCTTTTTATATAGCCTCTGTAGTCCCGCAAATTTATTTTCTCGCGACATTCACTACTGTTATCCCCACTTTAATTTGACTGCCTAGCTACATCTTGCTGACTTATCCAGTCTCATCTAAACGCTCTTTTGCTTTCTGACCCCTCCCCAAACACTCCTGCTTCATCTTCAATCTTTCATTCTTTACTGATCCGTGTTCCGCTCGATTCTCGTCGTATTTCGCCACTTATGATATACGTGTATATGCGATATTTAAATAACAATTACATGCATAGTGGTACAATAGTTCAGGCATCGCCGCAATTGATTGACTGCATTCCAGATGCATTCCTTTCTTCTGTCTGTGTGGCTGTCTCTGTTCGTTTCCTTTTTCTCCCGAGTCTGTCACAGGTACGGCGACACGCACCCAAGGAATTGTCCTCCGTTTCGACAACAATACAAGGCACACAGTTCCTCTACCTGGACATGAGCGGAAAATTATCAACTTTTTTTACAACTTACTAACTGGACAAATCAATCAATTCTTCCGCGGCATGAACCACTGAGTCCAATTTATCTAACAATACCTCTTCCACATATCTCTTGACTGGAGGACTTTCGACTACGGAAGGCACATTCTCCTGCCAAGACAAAGCTTGAACAATCGGTCATTCTAAGCTCTTCAAGCCGCTTTGACCGCTCAAATGGCCGTGGTTACCACAATCTCTAATCAATTTCACTACATACCCCGGGGGATCTGCGATTCTTTCTTCGGAACCTATCCTGTCCTCCAAGACTTCAACATATTTCAACGTATATTCTTCGAGGCTTCACGTGGTTCTGCAGATGATCAACACATCATATCCAGAAAGAATGCTTAGTTCCTGACCTACCGATCTGGAACAGGAGAGGACCCAGGCACGCAATGGCCGCTCGCATAGCGCATCAGTCAGCAGAAAAATGGGACGCAACTTGACTGCGAATAACGGAGCAAAAGAACGTTCAACAAGAAACATAGCCAGTTACAACTTGCCATTCAATGGATTGGCGGCAGTGTTTCAGGACGTGGTGGGTTTTCGCCTGGCAAGCGTTCTCCCTATAAAAAGCCACAAATGTCCGTTTAACAACACTGCAACGTGGCGAATGTGACTCGCCACCGAATAAAGTCACAGCCCATAACTTCACACTGGCAGCTCAATTAGAATCATCATACTGGATAGCTTGCTCTTCAATTATCTTCCAATGGATCACTCAGGATTCTTTATCTATTATTACTTGAGGTATGACTGCGATATATGGCAGAGCGATTATATCCAAACAAATCGTTCTTTCGCATGTTCACCATCGCACAGTTCCATGCATGGACATATGAACAATTTTCTACTGTCACTACAGTTCCCATAAAATGTCTGTACAGCTGTACATACCTGATCATGCCTCAACTGGCGTGCCTCGCATAGTCGAGAATAAATATTTATTTATTTATAAATAGCCACAAATGTCCGCTGAACAACACGGCAACGTGGCGGATGTGACTCGCCACAAAATAGTCACAGCTAAGCATTTCACACTGACGCAGTCCTCAGCCTTCTACATCGAACCTGTGCAAGTAATTCTGCTATGAAGAATGCTTTGTTGGAGCACAGATCATCTCTATCTCGTTATGGTTATTGGTTGCAACAAAACCTTGTTTAGGCTCCGGTGCTCACGGATTGTAGTGACCATGACATTTTACCCCATCAAACATCACACTCAGACTTGTGCACATTTTGTTTTACTTTGCACCCATCCCAAGCCTATATATACTGGACTGCAATTTTGAACCGTGTTCGCCATCTTGTCCGCGCGTTGCCGGCTGTTGCGTTCCTACGTGGTGTTACTCATTGCTTCACCACTCTCTCCCATTGTCCTCAAGCTATATTCACATAGCTATTGTACATAGCTATTTTCTCAAGACATTCTTAATATCTTGCCGTCTTCTGTCTTACCGGGCTACGAATTTCTTGTGTAGCATTCGTCAAGCCGCTACATAATTGGTGACCCCAGTCGCATTCCGGTGAGTTCGTTCCATTTTTTTGGTTTTTTCCACGCAAATCATGGCCTCAGTTTCTAAAAAGTGTGAGGACTCACAGTCTGTGCAAGCGGTATCTCTGGTAGTTCCACCATTTATTGAAAAAGATCCCGTTTTATGGTTCATGATTTTAGAAGCTGAGTTTACTTCTAAGCATGTCACTAGCGATTCTGCAAAGTTTAACCACTTGCTCACACGCCTGCCAACTGATATTACTATAGCGCTACGCGATCTTATTATTACATGTCGTTCTCCCGACCGTTATACTTTGCTCAAGAACGCTGTAATAAAGCGTGTTACTCCCTCAGAGAAGTCCCGCTTGCATAAACTTTTTACTGGTCTACAACTAGGTTCTAGTAAGCCATCCGCGCTATTGCTAGAGATGCGTGGTCTTCTTCAAGGACTGCATATGGACGAGTCGCTGCTTCGAGAGTTATGGCTTCAGCGTTTGCCTGAAAACGTACAAGCTATGCTATCGCTTGCGAAATCGCAGCCTTTGTCAGAAGTTGCAGATATTGCTGATGATATGATGGATCGCTTCACCGGACCACCGTGTCCGTCGTCTAGTTCTCTTCGCTCACCTGACGTAGATTTCACTGTTGACCCTTCGGTCCAGACCATCGACACCACTACTCCACCTTCCACTGGTGAGCTCTTAACAGAGATAGCCGCGCTACGGCAAGAAGTTCAAAGCTTAAAGTTACATCGGCACCCACGGGATTCTCCATCCCGTTCTCCTAGCCCATCTCGAAGCCGAACACGACTCCCAATTTGCCGTTATCACGCACGTTTTGGAAGTTCCGCTAGAAATTGTATAAAACCATGCTCATTTCCCGTAAGGAGAAAAAGGACAGGCCGACACGTATTGGCGATGAACGCCGTCGGCCGAAGTCGTCCAAGTCGCCTCTTCAATATCGTTGATAGGAACACCGGGATCATGTTCCTGGTTGATACCGGGGCGGAAGTTAGCGTGATCCCACCGGTTCCAGGCGACACGACTAAGCCACAGACAACTAACTTGAGTGCCGCTAACGGCACTGCTATTCGAGTCTTCGGTCAACGCTCTCTTACCATTGACCTCGGACTACGACGTCCCTTTCGATGGATTTTCACCATCGCTGCCGTTCCATTTGCTATATTGGGTATTGACTTCCTCCAACACTTCGATCTTCTCGTCGATGCGCGTCATCGCAAACTCGTTGACCAAAAGACCCAGCTTTTCACATGTGGAGTTCGCACACCTTGTGTTTCTGTCACTCCCATTTACATCCAGCCTGAAGCTGATAAGGAATTTTTAGATCTGTTCAGACAGTTTCCGCAGCTCGTCCGCTCAGCTGACGCTACTCTTCCGGTCGCATCTAGCGTTACGCACCATATACGAACCCGTGGCCCACCGGTTTCTGCACGGCCACGACCTCTCGCCCCTGATAAGCTAAAAGCCGCTAAGGCGGAATTCGAGCACATGCTCGAACTTGGTATCATCCGTCATTTTCGTCCTTTTCTAGAGGGCAGAAGCTTTACCGTCTTTACTGACCACAAACCTTTAGTTTATGCCCTCGACTCGTCATCGACCTTAACGCAATCTACAGGGCCACCTGTAACGACGCCCAGCTTTTCAGCTCCACCACAATCCCAGTCACCAGATTCGCCTCAAACTAATACTAGTCACGGTAGAAGAGTTCGTAAACCTGCTCGTTTCTCCGATTTTGTCGAATTCATCCACACCTCATGAATCTTTTTCATTTTCTCTCATCGTTTGTATTATGCTTTTCCGTAAATATCTGAATCTGTCTCCCCGAGTTTTTTCCCCCCATCTATCAGGTAAAGTCATGAGGCTGGCACGTTTGGGTCCGTCCGTTCAATGCTTGGCTGTTTCTCAATGGTTTGGTCGTTTGGATGCTTTGGTCTACCCCCAACGCTTTGTCGTCTCGCCCGCCCACGTTGGCCTTTGGATCGTGGTTTGCTTGGCTCAATTTGGCTCGCCTTGGTCGTTTGTCTGGCTCGCCTTCCTGGCTTTGGCTGCTCGTGTGCCTGGCTCGTTGTTTTTGGTCCCCCCACGGCTCGCCGGTACGCACAGGATTTCAGCTTCGTTTTGGCAGTGGATTGGAATGCGGTGGGGGGAGTGACCTCTCCCAAGCGCACCGTCTTTCAGCAGCGGTGAAAGGTCCTACCGGCCCTTTTTCTGGATTATCCAGTTTTTTGTAGTCCGGTGTGCCCGCTGGGACGGCCCACCGATGATGCATTCCAATCCACAAGAAGATTAAATAATCCAAATACAACCGAACTCCTGTGATTCTGCCTTTATACATTTGCAAGCCAACAGCGATCGAAGTCCTCGTCCCTCGGCCTTCTAGGGGGAGGCCTGTGTAGTGACCATGACATTTTACCCCATCAAACATCACACTCAGACTTGTGCACATTTTGTTTTACTTTGCACCCATCCCAAGCCTATATATACTGGACTGCAATTTTGAACCGTGTTCGCCATCTTGTCCGCGCGTTGCCGGCTGTTGCGTTCCTACGTGGTGTTACTCATTGCTTCACCACTCTCTCCCATTGTCCTCAAGCTATATTCACATAGCTATTGTACATAGCTATTTTCTCAAGACATTCTTAATATCTTGCCGTCTTCTGTCTTACCGGGCTACGAATTTCTTGTGTAGCATTCGTCAAGCCGCTACAGGATCACCACCTGGCAAAAGTACCCCCAACTTGTGTTTTGACGGATTTTTGCGCGCCCCAGCGCCATAATGTCCCCGGGTCTGACTATTACCTGACAGTATGCTCACTCATACGGACAACATCTTTTCTTTTATAACTTTCATTAAAACGAAATGTTTTAACATTCCACAGAAGCTATGCTTGTATGCATATTTGATCACGCCTTTGCAGGTGTGTCTCGTTTTACCGAGAATATACTATTTATTTATTTATTTATCTGATTAGTGACATACCACTATTCTTAAGTATTTTTCACCCGTTTCCTCATACTTCACTCACTGACCTACACTGCGCACGGGACCTTATCGGACTAGTTCCTCATCAACATACCGTATAAGTGATCTGCTTACCGTCTCTACCTCTCGCATTCTGTGTACATAGACTTCATACAGCCGTTGGGCCCTATGGGCCCACACTACTGTCTCCAACTGTACTACTCCCGCTGTTGGTGCTGCTTGTTCTGCTATCATGTACAATATTGCCATAAGCTGATCATGCCCAAAAGGCGTGTCTCGCTTTGTCGAGAATAAAATATTTATTTATTTATTTATTACTTCTACTTCCAGCATCCTTTACTTACCTTGTAGTTTAAAGCGACACACGGTCCGTTGCTGCCAATAATTAGCATCTACAAAACTTGCGAATACTCCTCCTTGCATTTCATCAAGGACTAGCTTCTTCTGACTTACGCTTTATCCGCATTCCTTACCACACATCCAGCTAGCCATACTGCATGACTGGGCACATGCGTCCATTAGACCTTCCTGCTATCCATTGTTGTCTGTCTGAACTTTCTCTGTGATGCCGCTTGCATTCAACTGTAAGCAGTAGTAAGCCCCTTCGACACCGTAGAATCCCACATTTAAGTGGTTCAACCAATCAACTGAAGCACCTATGCGCTGCCCTAATGTACAATTATTGGTTCATGGCATAGCTTGCGCTACAACTCAATCTTCCCTTCTGTTGTGGTCTGCCTTCTACGTTAACTCTTCTCCACCTAACTGACTGCTCGGCATCCCATGTTTCCTTAATCTCTCAATAAAGAGCGACTTCTGCTAGGTAGTTAATCGGGCTCTTATCCTTATCCTTCTCGGCCTCCAGCTGTCTTCCTTTAGGCATCGTAATCCCACCCACGGGTCGTTCACATAACCTTAAAAAGCGCCGAAGCGCCATCCTATTCCACAACAGCTGGTTTGAGAGCATTGCTTGTTCGACAATCCGTTTTGCTCCAACTTCGGCCTTTCGTTTTGAACTAGAACCCACCTCAACTGAATTGAATATTCGGCAGCACGTCTTCTCTCAATCTCTTAATAAAGCTTGGCTACTGCTGTGTAGTTATGCTGGCGCTTATTACCATCGCGCACTGCGTCTATTTGGCTGCATTTTCAAGCCTGGAATCCCACGCACGGTTGGTTCACCCAATCTATTAAATGGCCCATGCGCCACCCTATTGTACAAACGTTTGTTCATAGCTTTGCTGGTTCTACGGCTCAATCTGCTGCTACGACTGTTCTTCTTTCATTTTACCCTCCTCCACTTACTTGACTTCTCGGCAGTCCATGTTCACTTACTCTCTCAAAAACATGTAGCTGTTGCTACGTAGTTACTCTGGTTTTTACCCTCACTGTCCTCTGTGTTTATATGGCTTCCTGTTGACACCGTAGTATTCCACGCTCCGTGGTTCCCCTAATCTATGGATGCGTCGACGCGTCGTCTTATTTCACGACTGCTGTTTTTATGGTATTGCTATTATTTTCATTTAATCCTCACTATAACGCTTAGCAACTTAAGTAACTGCTTGACAGTCCATGTTCACTATTCACCTATTATTGAGCGGCTCCTGCTACATAATTAATCCGGCTCTTACCCGCACAGTTCCTTGCGTCCAGCTGGCTTAAGGATGACACCATAGAACTCTACCTTCGAGTGCTACACTTTATCTACAGATGCGCCACCCTGTTTCACTATGGTGGGTTCGTAGTACTGCATGTTCCACAACCAAACACCTGCTACAGCTAAAGCTTTTCTTCCATCACTATAACCCTCTTTCACTTAACGGGCTGCTCGGCAATCCATTTTCCCTTAATTCCTCAACAAACATCGGCTTCTATTACGTAGTTAATCCGGCTCTTACCCTAATTGTTCTACGCGTCCAACTTGCCTGCTTTGGACCCCGTAGCATGCAAATTTCGAATGGATCATCTAAGCTATTGAAGCATCGACGCGTCATCCTGTTCTACAATTGCTGATCCAAAGGTTGATTGCTGTTTATTCACCCTTCGATCGCCACACGTCTTTGAACCATATTCTTACTTTCTAGACATTTGTCCCAACCCCTTTAACTAATACCTCGTTGCCTGATTACCGGAACCATGCCCTGGGTCTTCAAACACATCCAAGTAATTTACCCATGGGGACATGCTTTTTGTTGTCTAAGCAAGCCGCGTTTTCAGCATAATATCTTTTGCACGTTGTGCAGCTTTGTCTCGTCTAAATGTTTAAATGTAGGATTTTCACACTGCCTATTTACATGATGGTTTTTTGGTCTGCGCTCCAACGGTTCCTCTCTCCCATTTCTCCGAGGTCAGGAACTTTACTAAGACCCGGGATTTGTCTGAAGAACTGCCTTTGTCTGAGATGGGACGAAATAGCCAACAAGAACTCACCTGGACCATGGCCTTAAACAAAATCCAACCAACTGCACCAAATGCAAAGCCTAGGTCCATTGAGGATAGCTGGACAGGTATTCCTCACCCTCTAACAAGTATACCATATCAGAGAAAGTGTGGTACGGGAAATTTAGCCTACTTACACAATTATTCACCCTACTGGAATGGCCTCAACCTCTCTGGCTTGTCCTAACTGAGCTATCTCGTCAGATAACAGAGAGATCATTCGACTGTGAATGACGGGGCACAAACGGTTGATAAGAAGCATTGCAAGAGGTACATGACCGTTCAAATCAACTGACGACCGTGTACCAAGACGTGGTGTGTTTACGCCTGGCAAGCGTTCTCCCTATAAAAATCCACAAATGTCTGTCCATTAACCCTGCGACGTGGCGGATGTGACTTGCCATTGAATAAAGCCACTGCCCAAAATTACATTCTTGCATAGTGACCAGAGAAAATGTTTCATTATTATTTTGACGCGTACAAAACAGCTACTTTCAGTCTTCGCATGCTGTCATTACTTCACCTACCGTGCTTTGCCTGTTTGGTCTACACACCCCTGAATAAATTTCGCCATCAGCACGCTGACGAATTGCTGCTCATCAGTATTTCTCCCTTTTCTGCAACGTACAAACCTTGCCTATAGCCAAGTAGGTGCATTGTACCATATCTCGCGCAATACAATTGCTTTTAACTTTTGATCATGCCTGATTTGGCGTGCCTCGATGAATTCGAGAATAAAACATTTATTTATGTAGTTATGGCAAATCAACAACTACCGACCCGGAAACCACGCATCTCTTATCTCAGGTGGGATGGAAACATGGGTTAAGAGGGCACTCGTGGACATCCTGTATGTAGGGGAGCATGTTAGCAGGTCACATCATGGAATTTTAAGCACAAGAGCTGGCGCAACCTGTCACTTGATTTCCTTAACCTTGCCACTTGCACGATAGGTTTAGACCTTGCAGTTACTGCACTTGATAGGGTCACCAAAATACGCCTATTGCATTTGTTTAAAGCTTACGGTTTATTTCAGCATTTACTCAATTGGCTGGAATCCTAACTAACCGGGCGCACGCAGCCAGTGAAAATTGTGCAGAATGAATCCACACCGGTCACAGGAGCCAGTGGTATCGTATAGGGGAACGTGCTTAGACCGACTCTGCTTTTGATTTATGTGAACGCCATCTGTAACAGCCGACGACACGGTCGCCCTTTCCTCGTCACGGACGATATAAATGTCGTAGATGGCTTTCTCCTGTGCAGAGTTCCAAGCTTGACGCTATCCGCCACGACCTTAAGGCTTTAGAGTCATAGTGACGGCAGTGGCAAATGAATCCGTCCGCTGATAAACCTGGCACCATGACCCACAAATGCTCAACACGTGATGGCACAATAACGTTAACTGGCATACCTAGCAAACTCAGCACGTTGGCCAAGGATTTATGTACACGTTATTATATGAACCTCAGCTTTCGGTGCATGTGCCATTCAAAGCTGCAAAGGCCCAACAATTAGCATTTCAAACAGGCCGTCACATAAGCACAGTTGAGACACGAATGAAACTTAATCAGACTCATGTCCGCAGGTCTCTAGATTATTGCATTCGTCTGCAGCAATTTGCGAAATGCAGATCGCATACGTCTCGAAGATGCTCAGGGACCGTTTGCCAAAAGTATGACCTCACCAACTCTACCGCTTCGGCACCTTAGATGTGTAGTCTCCTCAAACCCAGCTTCTATGGTTGCGACGCATTGCGCTAAACATATGCTTCTTACATAAGGTAATACATCAAGCGGTGCACAGTGCCATACACAACCTGACACCGAGAAGATGAGCAGCATTTGACCTCAGAACCTGATGTTACACCATTGCTCCGCTACCGGCGCAGAATACAATACGTTCAAATTCCTTTCTAGCCGCATACCTAACTACCGGGAACAAATTACCCGAACGACCACGAGACATACACTATCCGCAGGATTGCAAGCTGAGGTAAAATACCTTATGTGCGTTGGTCATAAAAACGCCTGTTCAACGTCGGCTCTTCGGCTTATCATTTTTTGAAACCGCCTTAGCTGGAGCATGGACGAAGTTAAGGACTGCACTATAACCTTATTTTACCATCCTTTTAGCCGCGTAGCCTGATATTCCCTAGGGTTTACAGGTCAATCGTAACCACCGCTGCCTCGTCAGCCTGGCCTCGCCAGAGCACGGCCATTCGATCCTAAGTTGCGCATCACCGAAGCGATTCTACTTGCCCCCACCCTGGCTGTGACAACCATTCTGCTAAGCTAGCGCTGACTTGTTTCTTACCATTTGAATACCTTGCATCATAGCATCGTGGATACATTCTTATCCATCCTGGCCGACCTTTTGCTCGTGCTTACAAGGGCCTTATACATGTCCGTTTACCTTACGAACTATAGACCGCAGACTTTCGACTGCAGTAAGTGTGCACACCCGCACAGCCACCACACACAAAAATATCTAGCTTTATAACCTCGCTACATCACGTTGTGCTTTAGCACAGCCTTCAACCCAGTACTATAGCCTGCCTGACGGTCCTTATGCAAAACTTTTCCTGCAGGCAATGCTTAGGACAGTCCTTAGTCTGCCAGTATACCCCGCCCACTGGGAGCCTTTTAAGCACCGACGCCTCAGCCAGCCACTCCAGCGCTGATGACTCCATGCATCCACATGAGTGACTTCACTCCGCCTTTGCTTTTTAATTTACTCACGCGCATAGCTCTCACACTCATCCTCACCCTGTCCCAGGAAGCCATTTCGCAAACCATGCCTTGAACGACCTCTTGCTATATTAATACTTCCGGACCAACGTAGTATCGCATCTATGCGTAGTTACCGGCACGTACCGAGATGCTGCAGAGCTGGCCGCCACATTTAGCGTAATAGTACGTGCATACATTGCCACAAGTCCTCCTTGTCCATCGTTACTCTACTGGTTAAACTAATTTCTGTCTATAGTAACCAATAAGATAAGTTGCTGGATACTACCCAAAGTATTCTAACTGGAGAACCAAAAGCTCACGGCTTAATTCCGACGGCTACAAGTGTACTCATAACATCCAAAAGATGTACTCAAACTGGTCAAAAGAGTGGTCATACTAGAGCCACATTTCCCAGAAGTAAGAATTTTGCTTCACGCTTGATCCTTTCTTGGTCTCATATCATTTGATTTTTCTGGGTTATAGGTATGCTGAAAAATATTGAAAAAGCTAGTAGACAAGCATTATGAAAATCCGGATCCTTTTCTACTACCGCCTTTGCTATCCCAACATTCAGTTTCTAGCTTTCATTTTGCTGAAACGAAAGCTAACCATGCCCCTGGCACACCGGTTACCTGGACATCCGGAACTTTCTAACCATCACTTTGTCTTATCTGGATGGTCAGTGCATAAATTTTTCTTTTACCCTACGCTAAATGCTGTCACGCGTTATGCGTAGCTGTGGGCGACTAACCAGAGCCTCTGGGGGCTAATGGGAAGGTTAACCCACATGGATCATTTCTATCGTTAGCCACCCTCGTTAGCATCTGAAATCGCAACCCCGAGGAAGATTTAGCCGGACCAGGCGCGCGTATCTGACGGGTACTAAGACTAGAATTCAAAGCACGAAGTGTAGCTAGCCATTTATGATTAGTTGGTGACCCGCTTCGGTTCCTCCGCTGACACCGGTCCAAATGCTGCAAGGACCAACCGGTATCTCCATGCCACCGGCTTCCACTCTTTGATTACCACGTTGCCGCGGTTCCAAATGCTCAACAAATAGTACAGCCTTGCATGCGGAGTGGCTGGTTTGCAAATCCGTAAGTATTCATCACCTAGGCTATCGCAGGGCAATAACGAATCCAGCCAAGCAGACAAACTTCAGCGCTTCTACACCTTCATTCCTCAGTCTTCAATTTACTTTTATCACTTTCCAAATCCGTAATGTACTGGGTCCGCGAAAAGTATTAGGCTTATGACCTTTGAGGTACGCCGAGCATAGACACAATACCAGACCTAAACTTTGTATAAGATGTTAGGGCCTATTGTTGCTCTCCACACACATAATACGCCTAAGGTAGCAGTAGAATTGTCAAAAACATAGTCTAAATACCAGCTTTAGATATAGTTTTATGAACCTTCGTAGGTGCCACTTACCAATTGGCCATAAGGGATGCGTGTCATCAAGCATAAGTACCCGCAAACCATACTCCACCGTTTCCAAATATAATTGGTATGCCTATCGCAAGATGCTATATATATATATATATAATTGCCGCTTGTGTTTACGGTGTTCGTGTAGAGCCCCGCATTATTGGTGAGTTGCTGATCATCCATCATTTTTGTGCTAGAACTCTAGTCCGTGAGACAACTATCCGTAGGTTGCCGGCTGCTGACGACTGTGCGTCGTTTTCACACAGCGCGGATGCGTTGCAACATAGGACCAGTGCTCTGTCTTCGACGGCGGCCAAATCCAGGCTCACCAGCAACACAGGCAAAACTGTCTGTCTCTTTCAGCCTTCACCGGAGGTGCAATCTTTAATATTGCCGCGAAGCAGCATTGGTGCTGAAGTATTGGAAACCACCTCCCGCTTCTGCTACCCTGGGATTTGATGTCGACTGATCAGCAGCTACACAGTGAGCAGCGCGTCCGCGTCTCGAAGGCAGCGGCGGCATTCGGGAAGCTTGCGTACCGAGTGTGGAACAACCATCAGCTTAGCATTGGCACGAAGCTGATGGTGTACAAATCCATGGTGCTGTCCGTTTTTCTATGCGGCAGCGAAACGTGGACGATGTACCGTCGGGATATGCGATATCTCGAACGGTTCCATCAGCAGTGTTTGCCAATGATTTCACGCATCGGTTGGGGCTACAGAGCTGTAGACACGGAAGTGTTGCGACAAAGTGGGATGTATGCAATGGACTGCATACTTTTGCTGAGACACCTGAGGTGGGTCGGCCGTGTGAGCCGTATGGATTTAACGCGGATACCGAAACAACTTATATGGTCAGCACAGTATCGGGTAGCGGCATGTGGAGAAACCAGTTACGTTTCCAAAACATGATTAAAGTGAGCCTCTCACGTTCTAATCTTGACTGCAGACCATGGGAATTGAAGGCGGAGGATTGGCGCGCATGGCGCGATCTGACCATGAAGGCAGTTGCCAAAGTGCGGGAGAAAGACCTCATACATGCAGAGAAGAAGCGGCAAGCGCGGAGGCGGCATGCCCTGATGGGTTGCACTCCATCGACATCGAGCGTATGGTGCTGTAGCACATGCGATCGCGAGTGCCTGAGTCGGGCAGGCTTAGTGAGCCATGAGCGAGGCCACTCGGGACCACTGCCAAAGCGACGATGGGTGCTGCAGAGAACGTAGGCAGGAGCAACACAGCGTTTGTAAGTACGCTGCATTCGATTTACTAACCGCGTGCTTGCATGTTAAGTCTATTTATTTCAGGTGGTGGGTTTTCAATGTTGTCCCAGTGCTTTTCTTTCTCAAATAAATGTCCACTTGTGCCCTCTTCTATAAACCTGCACAACTCGCTTAAGCCAATTGTAGTTAATTTCGCTAACGGTTTCGTGTTTGTGGCGTTGCCGTAAAGTACACTTTCTGAACTGCTGAATTTATCTCGGATCCTTTGTTAACAACTTATCTCATAGCTCATTAATTTAAGATTTTTGTCGCGTTTCCTTATGTATTACTCGATTTATTTTCTTTGTTATATTTCTCTCAAGTGATTGACTGCTTCTTGATATCCCCGGCGTGGTTGCGCTTGACGTGCACGTTGACAAGATGCTTACCTGTCTGTTACCCACTACCCCGTCCATACTGGCTCTAGGAGACCGTTGGTCGCCGTTGTTGGAGGGGACGTGGTGCGCGGTCCTTGTGGCCGTGTTGGGATCAAAGAGTGGTTCGCTGTACTCAGTTTGGAGCCGACTGCGGTCTAGCCACCGCATTGTGTGCGCTTGATTCCCCAAATACGCCGTGCTTTTGTTTGCCTGTGAACGTTCTCCTTTTTTCTGACCTTTCTCGGACTTGGAGATGTAATGTTCCAGGCTCTGCTAACGAATGCCTGTTGGCCTCACCGCGAGAGCATTGCTGGTCATGATTCAACCTTATTATCATTGTCTCCTTTCTTCCTTAACATGTCCAGTTCTGTTGATGCTCTCCGTCGGTATGCAGACTGTACTTATACGACGTTTACCCTACGAGCTAACATTCTGGTCGCGTCTGAATTATCTCATACCTTCCAACTTCCGTGACCCTAATGATCAGGAACCTGCAGACCCAATGGTCTGTGCACATTACCTGGAGCATATCGTTGGCTCTTTTCTTTTTGCTCAACCGCAGAGCCTGTTTTCGCACTCTATGTCTGACTTATCTGGTTCTGCCTGTACGGTCTCCTGCCTTCCGACCTCTCTCGGACTTCTAAGATCTAAATGATCTAGTCTCTGCAAAAGCAACGCTCTATCTCCCCGCCTCCAGAGCACTGCTGCTCATGATTCATCATTATTAATCCACTTTTATCCTTAATACCTCTATTCTGTTGACGCTCTGTTAGCATTCCGACGTTTAAAATGCGGCTTTCACTCCATGAGCCAATATCCTCCTCTCATCTCCATGGTCTACTGCTTTCCGAATACTGAGCCTATACTTTAGAACCATGGACAGGTCCAAAGGTCTGTTAGCAACACCTTGAGATATGTGTAGGCTTTTCCATTTTCCCTCAATAGTCTTCTCCTTCCCGAACACCTTCTTTCATTTTCGCGCACTCTGTTTGCATTCCTTTAACCACTGGACGGATAACTCTTCGTTTCTGGCTCCACTCTAGTCTCGGCTGACTAGTCTCCTACTTTCTGACCGTTTCCAGACATCCGAGTAGCAAATGTTCTAGGCTGTGCAGTCACAACACACCCTGCCAGTCAGCCTGAGAGCTTTGTTAGATATGTTAACAGGCGTTTTATATAGTCGCTGTCGTCCAGCAATCCTTCTTTTCTTAGGACACTCAATAATGTTACTCCTACTTTAACTTTGCGGTCTTGCTTCAACTTGTTGACTAAGCCAGTCTCGTATAAACGGTCTTTTGCCTTCTGACCCCTCTAGTACGCCTGAGATCTAAATGATCTAGGCTCTGCCGAAGTACCGCTCTGTGATTCTCATCTCATGAACATTATTGGTCGTGATTTATCTTAGTTATTCTACTCCCCTTACAAGCTTAACGTATGTTTCTGCCGACTCTCTCTGTTAACATTCTGGCAATAATAATATTGCTTTCTGTCTATGAGCCGACATTCTACTCCCGTCACAATAGACCTTTGCTGACCGCTGAAGCCTTATCAGTGAATCAGCGATAGATCCAATGGTCAGTTTACAACACCTCGAGACCATTATACGCTTTCCACTTCTCCCCAATAGACACATTTTCTTCCAGACCTCATTATTTCCTTTTCGCCCCCTCTTTCCATTCCTTCTTTAATTGGACGTAGAACTTTTCGGGTTTGGCTCTCCTCTATCCTCTTCTGCACAGTCTCCTTCTTTCTGGTTGCTTCCAGACATCCGGGACATAAACGGTGCAGGCTCTGGAGTCCCAACCTTCTGTGCCCCTCCTCCTTTGTGCTGTGCTCGCCATACTATCTACCTATTCCGGTGCACCGCTCTGCCACCCTTACCTTATTTACATAACGGCATTATGCATCCTCCTTTTCATTAACAAGGATGAATCATCACCTGAAGAACGTCGGCGGCTTTTCCACTTCTCCTCAATAGAAACTGTTTACCGACCCATTTCTTTCCTTCTTGTGCTTTCTGTAGCTTTCCCTCTTCATTCGACGACAACTTACATAAGTTTGTCCTCCCCGGAATTCGCTCTACCACTTACTTGTCACAGCGTCACAGCGGTTTAACCACATATCCTGATGCTTAATTACCACCCATACGTTGCATGGTCCCAGTACTTCTGTTACATTCCAGTTTCCGGCTCCAGCCACGACTCTCACACAAGTTATTCTGTTCCATGGCTTACTTCCTGGTATGATTTGATTCTCTGCGTGTCGCAACGCCGTACTTTCATGTGCCGATGCTTAATTAACACTTCCTCGCTACTAATCGCTGTAAATTTGGTACATCCAGGCTTCTGGCCCCAGTCCACGCTCTTGCATCACTCAGTGGATTCTTGCCCTACGTTCCAGGATGATTCGCCTCCGTGCATCGCAGCGGCTTGGTCGAGTTGCTTAACGACTATTACCTGTTCAGTAAATTTATGCTTGAGTCATGACTCTCCACTGTCTTTCTACTTACACACCTACTTTAACCCTCTGCTCCTAGTAGACTAGGTGGAATTGCTTTCTTTATTTTATCCAAAGCTTGGTGTTGCTTTTCCTGTCGTACTTTAATTACCTATACGCATAACGTGTTTTACCGATTTTATCTTCTTTTATTTTTAACCCAATCGTTGCCTTTTTTGCGCGGGCTAACAATTTGCAGGTCACTACTGTACCCTGTATAGTTATCCACCAACTCTTACATACGCTGCAATACAAAGTCAGTAACTTCAGCAACGATTTAGTTGTTCAGTGTACTGCAGTTTTAATCAAGATCACAAGGCACCTAACATTAAGAACTTGCATAATGCTTGGTTAAACACCCGTGCTTCACGCTTTCCCCACTTGTCTTTCGTTCCCACTTCTCTAACGTATACAAAGGTTCATTGGGAACTTCCTGCGGCTCTCGAACAATCGCCATTGTGTCTGAATGAGTTGAACGTACCCAAAAACGACTAACCTCCGCCGCTCATTTAGTCCGTGGCTCGTGAAAACACAAGTACAAATGTGTCAAGGCCGCTGCTCATCTCGGCACTTACCGGCAGCCACTACCTCTCCGACCCAAGTCCAGTGTGGATAGTTGGTTACCAAGAGCTCACATTCTACACTCACGCGTCATCGAAACAAATACTAATGACTGAGCAAGCCGTCCAATTTAGAAATTCCTTGTCATTAGTTGACGAGGACCAGTAATCCATAGTTACAATGATCATGCCTTCAATTCATCTTCAAACGCACCTCGCTTTTTAAATCCATGTGTTCACATAATGCACTATTCCGTGAATTAACCAAGTTCAAAAGTATCGTAACCCTGGTGATCCCAGGCATGCGAATGACATTGCGTCCCTGCATTTTACATTAGCACTAGCCAGCCATGCATTATGAATTACCCTTCATCAGTGCTGTAACCTGATCATATTTATCGCGGCGCGCCCCACGCCCATCGAGAATGGTTATTTATTTATTTACTTACTAAGAAAAGACCGTCTCGCATTGAAAAGGTGCAAATGGACTACATTAGTGATGCTTATGATGACACGGATAACTAGTTCTCTGTGCACACGATGAACACCACTCTAGATAAGCGCCTTCTAAGTAAGAGTTTTACGGGCAATAGCTATGCAACGACGGATAGCTGGTAGGAGAAAAGGTTGTAGGGTGTTTGTGACAGACAAAGCTAGCGAAGTAAACAGGTGAAGAGCACGTACACTACGCAACATATTGTAGCCGTTGAAAAAGTTGTGGGGCGAAACGTACTTGCTGTAGCGGAGAATATACTGCTACTGGTTGCTCTGAGGTTAAGGAAGTATAAAGTGAAAAAATTGAAGGAAACGCAGCGCTTATGACAGGAACAAGTGCCTGCATAGTTGCAAGACAGGAATAAAACATGGGCTATGGTGAGAGAAGCCAACCCTAGGGGAACAAACGATATACCACTGTAAAAGCTTGCGCACAAGTAAATGCGTGTGTGAGTTAAAATTTGGTTGATGGCTACGCAGACGAATACAGTACTGTATAGTATTGCACTGCATTGTCAAAATAAACGTTTACCTGGTAGTTAGTGATTGGCAACGGCAATTGAAGACGGGTGCACAAGTAAAGCCGGATATAAAGGCTACAATGAGGTACCGGTGAAAAAGCGAAGCTCCCAAGCAGTAGCGTCTATGATCTGTGACCTGCTTGGCGGACAAGGACCGGTCAAACAGAGTTGGAGTTCGAACATGAGAGGCATGAACGCTGTCAAACGACAAAACTTAATAAATGTAAGGATAGACTGAATGACGCATCGGCCCTGGTGAGAAGGAGCAGCAAAATTTGCTGACACAAATGATTGAAAGATGAATCAATGAAAAAGAGGCTCTCCGAAGCTGATGATTTTAAACTTGGGTACTTGACATTTCACAAGCTACAGTATAGACTGGTTAGTTTTCTAACTAGCAGAGTAAATAGCTTGCCCAACTAAGTGAGCTAATCTATGCAAGTAATAAATATATATAATTGGGTGGTGTCCGTATCCGGATTTGCCCCTTACCGTGACCTCCATGGGGTGGTCACAGGACGCCTGGGTTTATAGAGAGCCATGAGTGGCTTGCGCTGCATCGCCCACAGTTTCATCCACACACTTCATATGCTGTGTATTCCCAAAGGCATAAGGTCAGGCGACGTGTGAATAGGAGCCGCGTTTCATCAAGATGGCCCAGCCACACGCCTTCGGAAAGTAGAACAGAAGCATTCCGGCCTAATTGGGAAAGCATGCACACCAGCCGTACACATGGCGGTGTCTGGCACCTAGCCCGTTCCACACGAGACGGAACTACTCGTTTAACCTAGCACCGACTGGAGGACCGCGCACCCCATCCCCTCCAGCAACAACCAACTGTCTCCTGGAGCCAGTATGGAGGAGGTAGTGGGTAACAGACAGGTAGATACCTTGTAAACCTTCACAGCAGGTGCAGCTACACCGAGGAGCTTAAGCAATATCTACTTCTGAAACGCAAGCTTACTCTTCACGCCCTCAAACGGACCACATAGGCGGCCTTTCTGGCCTGGATTAGTAAATCGAGTGGAAGGGTAGACATGGTGCTCCCATCCCCGTGCAATTGTGCAATGGTGCCTTCGCCTACACCTGAACAACCGCCCTTCTTGGCATTCCACGGAATCCGCATCGATCAATAGTTAGCTTGGATTCGTAACACCTGCAAGCAACATGAGTTTCGCACAAACTCACTTGCTTCATGTTTTGGTACTACATTTTCGGTTTGCCGGAGTGCCGCTTCCCTGCACCAACTTGGCCGTACAAAAGTGGTATGAGTAACACTGTGGAATTTATTCGGTATACAAATATGCTTGCATTGAGGTCATCGGTCTCCATTGACACTTTGAATACAACATATGTACGTGCGTTGCTCCAAACTGAAATATGAATTGTCACAAACTGGATAGACAAATTAGACCTTATGAACCATAGTACTAACAAGGTGTTTAGGTATCCTTTGGTGGTCAGACTGATAATCACTTTCGCATGCATAAGAATAAGCACCCAATCCGCACCGTTGATAGTTTCAATATTTAGACGTAACAGCCTTAAATATTAGGCATCCAGATTTGAAGGAACACGATTTAGGAACAGGGAAGCAACTGCCAGGTAGAATGATAAATAAAAGGTGGTACAGTAAAAGAGTGTGCATTTAGGTGTTGCCGTCCATGCGTACAGTCTGGTTTGCGTTGCCGACGGGGGAGATCGCACAGCATGCGAATGCGATGGAGTGTCCACTTCTGGCTTGCGGTGTCACCTATCGTTCAGGTCATTTTCTGCCCGAGGTACGCGAACATTCTCAGAACGATTGATGCACAATCTTTGACATTGACCGGTGACATCACCTTAGTCCCGCGGCCCACTGTCATACATGTGAGTTGCAAAACAGTGTTCGCATTGTTTTGCAAATGTTCAAGTACTCAGCCGTCTATATATACTGATACGTACTCTGCTATGACCATAACCTCTTTTATAAAGCTCTGCATCCTACGTCTCCGCTTGCAACCATTTGTTGCTCATAAAATATTGGCGCAGTGCGTTGATTCCCTTCCCATGTAATATACACATGCGCTGAGGCACCATTCAACTTGGGTTTGACATTATATTTAGTCTATCCAACAGATTAGCCATGTGCAATGCAACTTTTGGTAGGCATCTCTGCGCTTCCGCACTCCATTCGCTTGGTAAGTGCGATTTCATAAGCCCTGGTAAATTCATTATGGCGGATGAGCACCTGGAAATATAATTATGCTCACACTTATCACTAACCTGCGGAGTGCAACATGAGCTCTCAACATCGTGATAATCGCTAGTCGGTAAAATGTCGGGGTTGTTCATTTTTGACACAGGATTTCCATGGAAATTGCTCTTTGACTGCAAAGTCAAACCTCGTCACACGAAGGACCATCTTTAAGCATCGTGCACAAAATTTCAAACTTTGCACTATATGCGTACGGTATGCAGCCAACCGCTGGAAACCTGTTGATTCCAGCGTATCCATCGAACTATAAACCCACTCAATAATTTGCCACGTTAGCATTGATTAGTATCAGCCAGAAACGATATTTATATATGCAGCATTTGCTGCTCATGGGGCAGACCCCAGTGTCTTGAGGAAGGGTAGTCAGGTTGGCAACGGCGACTGATCGGAGCGCTTCGTCGCATTACAAATGCATGATGGACGGCGAAAGCGAAGCAAATGGAATGCTACGCCGGACGCCGCCAACTTGAATAAATTTTTGACTTCTTGAAGACGGGGTATGTACGGGATTGGAGCCGCTGAGGACGCTGACCGATGGTAATTCAGGCGCTATCTGCACACAGACTGCAGACATAATGCAGCTCTGGCGTAAACACTTCAACTGTCTCCTGATCAACCGTTCAAAGGTCCACTAGCCTAGTTTGAACGGCCTCAAGCCGCACGATGTGAAATCGTGTCTGGCGGACACGCCGACACTGGATGAGACGCAGAGGGCACTTGCTCAACTGTGAAACGGTAAGTGTGCTGGGGCCAACTGGATCCCGCCTGAAGTATTGAAACACAGCGGACCCGCGTTGGTGACTACGCTGCAACACTTATTGCAGGGAGTATGAATTGAGGAGGATGTGTCTGCTGAGTTGAAGCATGCCCTTGAGTTACCACTGTACAAGGGCAAAGGAAGCAAGCAATGTTGCACAAAGTATCGGGGCATCAACTTGCTGCGTTGCGTGGGTAAGGTGGTTGCTCGAATCCTGCTCAACTGCCTCCTCAGTCAGGTTGTGGAACCGAACGTGACGGAAGAGATTTGTGGATTCCGCGCGGGTCGCAGCCCTATAAATCTGGGGGTTGCGGCCCGTCAGTTGCGGGAGAAGTGCAGAGAACGACACCAGCTATTGTACTCGCTATTTGTTGACTTCACCAAGGCATGTGATACAGTGAACCGCGAGGCATTCTGGCTAATGTTGGGTACGTTTGGTTGTTCGCGTAAGTTTGTAAGTTTAATTGAATGTCTGCATAGTTGTATGCGAGCGAAGGTGCAGCTGACTAGAGAGACCTCGGATGACTTTGCAGTTGTCTCTGATTTGAAGCAAGGCTGTGTCTTAGCTCCTGCTCTGTTTAATATCTATCTTTATGCCATGATGTCGTGTGCTTTTGATGCCGCTTGTACATACGATGTTCGTGTGGAACACCGTATGGATGGTTGGTTGTTGAACCTCCGTCGTTTCGGTGCGAGAACTCTAGTCCGTAAGACAACTATCCGTATGTTGCTGGTTGCTGACGACTATGCGCCGTGTGCACACGGCGCGGATGAGTTGCAGCACGTGGCTAATGCTCTGGCTTCAACAGCGACAAAATTCGAGCTCACCATCAACACAGGCAAAACTGTCTGTCTCTTTCAGCCTTCACCGGAGGTGCAATCTTTAATATTGCCGCGAAGCAGCATTGGTGCTGAAGTATTGGAAACCACCTCCCGCTTCTGCTACCCTGGGATTTGATGTCGACTGATCAGCAGCTACACAGTGAGCAGTACATCCGCGTCTCGAACGCAGCGGCGGCATTCGGGAAGCTTGCGTACCGAGTGTGGAACAACCATCAGCTTAGCATTGGCACGAAGCTGATGGTGTACAAATCCATGGTGCTGTCCGTTTTTCTATGCGGCAGCGAAACGTGGACGATGTACCGCCGGGATGTGCGATATCTCGAACGGTTCCATCAGCAGTGTTTGCCAATGATTTCACGCATCGGTTGGGGCTACAGAGCTGTAGACACGGAAGTGTTGCGACAAAGTGGGATGTATGCAGTGGACTGCATACTTTTGCTGGGACACCTGGGGTGGGTCGGCCATGTGAGCCGTATGGATTTAACGCGGATACCGAAACAACTTATATGGTCAGCTCAGTATCGGGTAGCGGCATGTGGGGAAACCAGTTACGTTTCCAAAACATGAGTAAAGTGAGCCTCTCACGTTCTAATCTTGACTGCAGACCATGGGAATCGAAGGCGGAGGATTGGCGTGCATGGCGCGATCTGACCATGAAGGCCGTTGCCGAAGTGCGGGAGAAAGACCGCATACATGCAGAGAAGAAGTGACAATTGCGGAAGCTGCAAACGCCTACAGGTTTTACTCCATCGGTATCGAGGGCATGGTACTGCAGCACATGCGGCCGCGATTGCCTGAGTCAAGCAGGCCTATTGAGCCATGAGCGAGGCCACTCGGGACCACTACCGAAGCGACGACGGGTGCTACAGAGAACGTAGGCAGGAGCAACACAGCGTTTGTAAGTACGCTGCATTCGATTTACTAACCGCGTGCTTGCATGCGGAGTCCATTTATTTCAGGTGGTGGGTTGTCAATTTTGTCATAATGCTTTTCTCGTACACATGCCTGCGTATACTCGCTTCTACAAGCTTGCACAAATCAATTAAGCCAATTGTATTTCAGTTCGATAACGTTTTCGTGTTTGTGGCATTTCTGTAACCTATACGTTCCGACCACGTAAACTTATCACAGAATAGTTTTTAAACAATTTATTTCATATGCTCCTTAATTTAAGATTAATGTCACCGTTTTCTTTTGTATTACTTGATGTATTTTATTTATTATCTTTCTCTTCAGTGATTGTCTGTTGCTTGATATACCCGGTGTGGCTGCACTTGATGTGCATCTTGATAACGTGCCTACTTGTCTATCACATACTACGTCGTCCATCTGGCTTCAACAGACAGTCGAACGTTGCTGGAGGGAACGAGGTGCACGGTCCTTGTGACCGTGGTAGGATCAAAGAGTGGTTCCATGCACCCAGTGTGGAGCTGACTACGGTTCAGCCACCGCCTTGTGTGCGCTTGTTTCCCAAATACAGCGTGCTTGTGTTTGCCTGTGAAGGTGTGTGGGCCAGCTCCGTTGATGAAACATGGCTCACATCCACATGCCTCCCGGTCTTATTCCTTCGGGTTTACACTGGATATGGGGTGGGTGTGAATGGAGCTGTGGGTGGTGCAGCGCAATACACCCATGGTTCCTCTGTAGGCGCAGGCGTCCTGTGGCTGGCCACAGTGACAGGCAAATCCGAAACCGGACGCGGCCAACCATATATATACATATATATATATATATATAAGGTGCTTGACATAACGTGGCACACTGCTGCAAGTAAGCACAACTATATATATAAGCAAAGCTGCTTGGGAAATTAAACGTTTGTTTTACAAATAAATATTACTGAAATATTTTCGTTTATGCACGTGAACAATTTGTTAGTATTGGGATCCAGGAACTTCAAGGATATAGTGAGCAAAAGAAGCTATGTTACAACAGTAGTGGTAATAGCCAACCTTTGGCGTAATCTCTCAAGGTCGTACTTTATGGTGTAAGAACACAGGAGGCAATGACAAATTTTGTCACACTTATTTCTAATTAAACGGTAGGCATGATCGGGCTCCATCAGAGCATTCTCCATAGTAAAATTGGTTGAATTCGCCATTTCATATAGTAGTTGCTGCTGTTGCGTGTGAGAGTTTGATGATCGCGCTTGTCGAAATAAGGTAGGTTTCCGCTGTGGAAACTAATGAGGGTATGAGAAAATAATACAAATTTATAGCATGAAAGAATGTTGTAAGCGTGAGAGAGACTGAAGACTAGAAGAAAAGCCGTATTTTCTCCAATAACGAAGCATAATTCCCCTCAAAATAACTTATACCTCAGTGGTAGCATCGGCCATCCATAGCAAAGTGTACTATTATGTAACGCTCAGGTTAATTCAAGGAAATGATGTGAGTAAAATAGGAAAGCTGAGCTTGTAACAGATAAAATTTGAAACAAGTGGTTTATACCAGTGTAGATTTGGTGGCTTGGACATTTTTCATTGGCCAGCCACATCCGCCACCTCGCAGTGTTTTTAAACGTTTTGTAGCTTTATCATTAGAACAATGGCCAAAGGAAAACCTACTACGTTCTAAAACACTGCTAGCAGTACTGTAAAACCGGCAATGCTCTTGTCTGAAGTATGATGCACTCCATTATCCGAAGTTGGTAAAGTCCAAACAGTTTCTGTCGGCTGACAGCATGGCTTAGTCAGTGTCCACTAGTATGCAATGAAGCTGTGGAATTTGGAATGTAGAACATTAGGTGGATTTTCTAGTTGTACTCAGGAGTGTGGGAAAGTTTTCTACTAACGGCTTCCTTCATCCCAATCTTTGGATCACTAAGAAGCTTTTCGAAAAGCCAAGCATTCAAAGCACTTTCCGTCCCATTTGAGTGCGTGAAGGCATAGTTAGTTTGCAGGGTCCGGATGTAAAGGCATTCTGCTGGCTTATGCCGATCAAGTTACGTCGTGTAACTCTTCTTTGCAGGTATCGGTCAAACGAAGGAGAGAGAAAGTGAAGACAAAAGCGGTGTCCATACGTATCTGAAGAAGGCTCAAGTGAGCGTAAAATGTTGAAAGTAAGTCAATCATATGAAAAGTCCCTGGTCTTCAAAAACCTAGTTATTTGAGTCATTATTTTTATGGAATACGATTAGAATATGGTTGCGATGGAAGGTATACTTGAGGCAGAATTTTTGTGCGCTTAGGTGCTGACCATGTGCCCGTAATATATAGTGGTCAAGAATATTTATGCAAACGGCGGGTACGAGTGATGTAAATCTAGTCGCTAGCAGCGTGGCGCAGGAAAGTTGAGTAGTACCATTGGCTTATGATGGAACGAAGAAGGAATCAATAAAATAAACTGGTTTTAAATAGAAGTAATTAGAAGCTACGGAGGGTTAAACAAGGTAAATATAGAAAAATAAACAACAAAATGAATTTGACCAGAGCAAGGCGCAAAGGTAGTACTGTTTGGTAAGTAATGCCTACATACGAAGCTACCAACAGGTGCCGAGAAAAAGAAACGGCTCAGAGACCCTGGATACAAACAAATTTACAAAGTCTTAAATCACTCAAACGTGGGCAAGCGATCTGGCCGAAAGCCTGCAAAGCGAGTGATAGTGGTGCTAACTTAAGGAGCAACGATGGCCAGCAAGAGGTACTATGTTACATATTCTAGCAATTAGTGGATGCCAGCAGTGTCACACAATAAGTTATCAAACAAGGTATGTGATTCCTACATGTTACGAAATCAGAAGATGAAGAGACATAATATGACTATGTGTTATACGCCTGTTATTTTGATGGACCGGGAAATCATATATCCAGTCGTTTTAGCTAAACCGGAGTTCAGAGGACAAGCTTAAGGATCCATTCGATTATAGCGTCAACGATGAAACAGTGCGCTTTCTTAGCGTAGCGTCTCACTGTACTTCGAACTGCATACCGTGGTATTCTAGTTCTGTTTGCACTGCAGCAAAGTAACACGTTTTAATCGTACATCGTTAGTAATGCTTCGGACCTCGGTCCAAGCCGTTAATCCCAAGGGCGGTTGTTCGTGTTTTTGTTGCATCGTTTTTATTGTTTTACTCCATGATTTACTTCACTTTGTGCCGTGTATTTGTACCATAGTAACTAAACGTGTCACTCACATCTGCAAAATGGTGAACACTGAAAAGTACCAACAGTGAGGTCAGTGAGGCTGGGCCATCTCAAACAAGAGACAGCAAAGTCGTGTTTTTCGATACATTAGCAGTAGCATTGCAATAGGTTCTGTCTGTCGAACTTCAAGTAAGCTGACTGAAGAATTACGTTGTGTCTATTACGACGCTACTGAACAAAGGCAAGCCTTTGCTCCACCTACATACAATCCAGAAATTAGCTAGCTAAGCTGCAATGGTCGTAGCAGGTGCAATATTAAGTAATATTGCGCACGAATTAGGAAAAGTTGTGCGTTATGCCAAAAACGCTATGTTGTTCAATTTACCGGCTATAACCACTTAACAAACTTTTACGTACCGCACTCAAGGCTCGTAGACTACCCATTGATTACTGTTTAGTTATTTGATTGTCTAAGACGATTAGCCGGTCCCCGCCCAATAGTCATGAAATTTAGGAGGTTCGAGCTGGCTTAAAACTTTAGTACCGACAGATAGTACCTGAATTAGCTTTCTAACCTCGGGTGCATTTTGCTTAAACCGGACAAACTCTCGCTGTAAAGATCCACGTTGTCCTTTACTTCAACCTTGGTAGGAAACGCAGCCCATGGGGCACCATTCACAGAATCTCCACTGACCGATACGCAACCATATGCAACCTCCACCGACTGTGCCTCGATGCTCTGCGATATTCACCTAGATTATTCACAACAACAAACAGACCGCAATGTAAAAATGACTAAGTAAAACAAAGCGTAGCCAAAGCTAATGTTGCCTTGTCCATGACAACAACTGAAAACTCGCGTGTTGTTGAAGACGTGAACGAATAAGGTAGGCAGCTGTTTGATAGATCCACTCTTGTATCGCCTCATTCATCCGCGTTTGCTTGTAGCCCATCAAATACAGTCCGCTGTGTCCGACTCCAAGTGCCTGCTGCTATGCCGTGCTTACTTTCGTGCACCGTCCCGGACTAGTATTAACTAGTCCTACAACTTGGTGACCCCCATTCGCAGGCGCGAATTCAACTTTTTTTCTCGTTTGTATCTTTTGGTGAGTTTGTTAGTTTATCTCGATTATATACCTGTATGCGTTTGTTTCTTGCGTAACTTGATTACCTTTATCGTGCTTTTGTTCATCCTTTATCTTTTCTACTCACATATCAAGAGGGGCAGCTGAGTCGTTTTGCAGCGTAAACCTGCTTAATTGGCTGTTCCAAGTTTCGTGCAACACAGCTCAGAGATTTGTTTTACGATACTCGAGAAGAAACTGGTAAATACGGGCATTTCGAGAGACCGTCTGAGTACAATCAGCATGTCCCACGCCTTCCTTCCTTGATTGTGACGCTAATCGAGAACGTTTTTCTCCGCCAACCAAATGAGGTGACGTATGAAGCAGTGAAGCAAGCAATCCTAACTGAGTTACGTCAGCATACGAGCCCGTTCTGAACAGCTCACTGGTCTCAAGCTTGGAGCTGGCAAGCTATCAACGTTGCTACGCAAAACACAACGCATCGCTGGTCCCGTACGCTTGAGCGAAGAAAACATAAAGGATCTGCGGTTTGCACTACCCCCAGAGCCATTGCTGGTAATGGTTTCCAGGTTCCTGGATACTCCCATGAGAATTAACCACCAAAGCAGACGCTGCGTTCGAACGTTTTCCACAGTAGATGATCAGTATCTCCGGTGACATATTCTCATTGATGAAAACCGGGTTTCATCTTTTCTCCAAGTCGTCAGGCCGATCTGACCCTAAAGACGAGGTAATTGCGCTACTTCGCAGTACAATAGCAGCAATGAAGACTTCAAAGCGGCGTATGTCACCGTCAATTGCTGAGCACCTTCTGGCTACCGTTTAGTGCGGCTCGTCTGTGCCTTCAGAGAGTACGTTTTGTTTGACACAAAAGCGCAACCTTATCCCTTCACGTTCACCTTCAGGTAATACCAAACCCGTCGAAGAGGTATGATGATAGCGCCGCCAATATGTTGGAAGAGCTAGACGTTGTCGGGCTCGCTGCATTAGCCACGACCCAGCTGCTTCATGGAAAGTGTATAGCCCGCATACTAGCACGACAAACGTATCAGTCAATAACCAAGCAAATGGCCTGTTTTAGGTTAAGGATCAACGTTCTTCCAGCAAGTTCCTCATCGACACGGGCGCGGAAGTCAGCGTCATCCCAACGACCGCTAACGACAAGCACTCAGAGCTTACGTACAGTTTGCGTGCAGCCAACGGTTCTCCGATAGCTTCATTCCGTCAGCGCATGATGAACCTGCACCGCAAGCTTCGCCGAGATTTCGGTGGGTCTTTATGTTTGCGTCTGTACCCTTCACAATTATCGGTATCGACTTCCACCGGCATTTTGGTTTGCTTGTTGATGCGGGTCGCCCCAGACTTTTAGACGACCATACCAAACTAAGGTTGAATGCTTTCTTCCGGAGGCCTGATAGTCAGTCCCGTTTTTCCAATCGCCGATGTACTACCATCAGGTTATGCGAACCTAATATCTGAATACCCGCGGCTGGTACCACCAGCTGCAGAGCTTCCACCAGCCGCGACAGCGGTCACTTATCAAGTAGTCACGCCTGGTCAAACAACTAGCGCAGGACTAGGACGGCTTGCTCCTGACAAACTACGTGCGGCACGAGCTAAATTCGACCACGGGCTTCAGCTCGTTATCGTCAGACCGTCCAACAACCCAACGGTCAAATCTGACCGACGGTTCATACCCAACTGCGCCTCGCTGAAGCAACCTCTCACGGACCTACTCCAAGGGAAACTCAAGAACTTCGAATTCTGCTTCAGCACGCGCTGCTTTTAAGTCACTAAACGAGGCTGTTGCCAATATGGCTTCTTTAGCGCATCACAAACCGGCCGCCTAACTGTCCCTAGGTAAAGGCGCCTAGGACGTGGCAGTGAGCACAGTTTTGAAGCAAGGAGTAGCCAACACGTAATAGCCCTTAGCGTTTCCCCAAACGCCTGCAACCCACCGAATCTCACGACGACACGTTCGGTAGCGAACTACTGGCCGTATATCTAGTGCTACGTCACTTTCGACACGTTTTAGTAGGCTGCTCCTTTGCCGTCTTCACCGACCACAAACTCCTGACTTACGTGTTCGACTCGACTACCGAGCGATACTCTCCTAGATAGTCGCGCCACTTTGACTTTATCGCTTATTTTACGACCGATATGCGGCATGTCTCAGGTGTGCACAACGCCGTCGCCAATGCACTTCCCGCATCCAGGCTATCTCCGCTGACACCGGCACTGCTATTGACTTGGCAGCCATGGCCACAGCGAAACACAACGACACTAAGGTTGACCTACTACGCAGGTCTCCCTCATTGGACATACGGCTCGTTCCTCTGACATCATCAGAGGGCACTGTACTTTGCGACTTATCTCTGGGCACGCTGCCCCCAG
This sequence comes from Dicrocoelium dendriticum, assembly GCA_944474145.2. Taxonomy (NCBI): domain Eukaryota; kingdom Metazoa; phylum Platyhelminthes; class Trematoda; order Plagiorchiida; family Dicrocoeliidae; genus Dicrocoelium; species Dicrocoelium dendriticum. The sequence goes on along the minus strand of OX104062.1, from coordinate 59,883,934 downwards.
TCGTCCCACACGAGTTTCGGCAGACCGCGTTCCAAACGTTGCACGGCCTGTCTCATCCAGGCGTTCATGCATCGGTTAACCGCGTAACCGCACGATTATTTTGGCGCAATGTTAATCGGGATGTCCGTACTTGGGCAACTGCTTGCCGTCTGTTTCAACGCGCAAAGTTGCACAAGCACAAGAGAAGCTCATTAGGCACGTTTCCGGCGCCAGACACACGTTTTCTTCACGTGCACGTCGACCTCGTAGGTCCTCTCCTGCCTTCCAAACGCTCTGAATGTCAACTGAACTGTATCGAGCGATTTACCAGGTAGCATGTGGCCGTCCTTACCCCAAATTGCTCCTCGGAAACGGTAGCTCAAAACCGCTGTCTCGCCATCCTGACCACCGATCGAGGGTCACACTTCCCGTCGACATTTACCACGATGCTTAAAGATTTAGGCCGTCACCAATTCAGACGACAGCGTATCATCCGGCTGCTAACGGCATGGTGGAGCGTTTTCCCCGCCAGTTGAAGGTAGCGCTAGGGCGCACGCAGATCTTTCATGGTCTGAAACGCGTCCCCTCGTCCTCCTAGGATTAAGAAACATTGTTAACACCGATTTCGACGCAGCACAAGCGCAGCTAGCCTACGGTTGCACGCTGCGGTTGCCCGGAGAGGTTGCAGCACCAGCGCCATGTGTTTCCTCTTTTGACTACGGAAGTTACACCGATAGCTTGGCTCACCAGCTGCGAGAGTAGCGTCCACCCGCTCATCGGTCGCAGAAGACTCTATTGTAGTACCTAAAAAGCTGTCTACTTGCTCACAGTCCTTCTTCGCGCAGACGGTGTTCGACGGCCTGTTCATTCCTCGTACATAGGACCTTTTGAAGTGCTACGCCGTGTGATAATGACGTACATAATTGACTGCGGTGGTTGACTCGAGGCCGTCACCATCCACCGTCCAAAACCCGCCGTTATGGAAGAAACCACCTGACCTACTTCGTCTAGCGGTGCAAAGTCACAACTCACCGCACCAGCTTACAGAATCCTAGTGCCGATCAACCAGACCATGATCGCGGTCTACAAGCTTCAGCCGTTCTGAGACCTCCAGAATCCAGCCCGCCACCTCCCATGACCCATCGCCGTGGTCGGGAGGTGCGTAAGCCGGTACATTTCTCCGACTATGTACAGTGTAAATACGTTCAGCTTTGTAGATATTTTAAATACTTGCCCCGTTGTTGGTCGATTAGCGTTTGAAAAACAAACAAAACTATCAACAATCTCTGAAAAACCTTCTTAAAAATATTCAAAACCAAAATTTTAAACACGCAGATCAGTTGTTCGCCTTTTGGCGTTTGCTGAGCATTGTTTCTATTTTCTGGTCTCTACATGCCCCAAACCTCCCTTCGATTGACTGGCCCACCCGAAGAGTGTTTTCGAGGACCGGTGGCAAAGGCTGGTCGTTCCTCTGCAGGCGTGTCGTTTCTCCGCGGGACGAGTCTCGCTTCTTCGCGGGACGAGGATCGCTTCTCCATGGGACGACCGTCGTTTCTTCCTAGAACGATGGTCTTTTCTCCGTGGGAAGGGGATCGTGTTTCTGCGTGGCGGGGAAGAGACCACACCCAAGTGCACCGTTTGGCAGCAACGGAGGTTGAGGTCCTGTCGGCCTTTTTCTAAGCTAGCCAGTTTTTATAGCCCGACAAGCCCGCTCAAACGGCTCACCGAAATGCACCCTACCCTGAAATCCATTAATAAAAAAGCGCAAACGGCACAACAGACTCCGACGTCCGGCGAATCCCAGTTGGCACGAACACTCGCTCATTTTTACTCGGCATGCTTTTGTCTTACGAACCTTGATTCTACAGTCCTTTACACAATCGAAGGCTTTCTATGGTCAGCATTCTAGGCGAGCTCTGTAGCACCCAAAAAGATAGATGTTATCTTTCATGTATAATTTAATTTTGACCGTTTGTACGTTCTTCTTTTTTGTTTTAATCTTCCTAAAAACCAGTTCGACATTCTACCGCTTGGTAATTTCCAACGCTCACGGGTGCGCTCTTGCCTTCTTGTAGTCCATCGACTACGGTCCGCTGTGTCCGGCTCCGAATGCCTTCTGATATTCCGCGCTTAATTTTGTGCACCGTCTCGTACTAGTAGTAACCATGACCAAACGGCCTTCTCATACTGAGTGTAGCAGTCTACGTGCTTTTGCTTATGTTCGACAGCGGTACTACTGAAAGATTCGAGACGCCACCTTTTCGCTTTCCTTTCTCCGTCTAACCTCTTCTTCAACCCATCAAGATAGGTCTACGGTGAATCCAAATTACCACTTACTTGCCACAAGTTCTTTGAATGCATGGGTCAGACTCAATCGTGTCTGCCAACCTCTTCGCATCAACCACTATATTCCCTGGCTTTTTAAAACTCCCATTCATGTTCCGACTCACCAAGCTTTATTCCCATTTGCTCTCTTTACCTAAGGGCAACAGTATCAGCGTGCATGGTTCTCCAAAGTATCATCCTGCAAGAAGCCATATACACCGGTTTTATGACAATGATTTTTATGCTCTAACGTTTTAAACAATCCATCCTCCGTCCTTTTCCAATCCATGTATCTTTGCTTTTACAAATTGCCTCCGTCTCGCTGGTTCTTTGGTCTCCCTCTGTCCTCTTCGGTTAGCGCCTGCTCAATGGTAGGACTCCGGTTGGTCCATACTCAACGATTCTGGACTTCATCACATTGGCACACGGTTCGCTCATCTGGAAATCGATTGAAGCTTAGGCTATGGCTATCGCACCTTATGCTTCTGGCTGACTGTTCGCCGGCAGGGACAGTTGTCGCTTCCGAGGTGTTTCGTGTTTGGTTTTGCCAGACGCGTCAAGGCAGAAAACATGCAAGCGCTGTATCAACAAACCACAGGCAAAGTACAACTAACTGTCGTACCAAATTCTCACCTGTCCACTCGCGCGATCGCCTGCCCGACCAAACAACGGCAGGCGATTCCATTAGCCTCAGCTGTTTGCCCCATCACATTCATTCCTTTTCTTTTGTTTCGCTGTTTTGGTGTTGCAGGTTCCGTAAGGTCCTCCATTGTCGCAGTCTTCGGACCTGGGCTGCGAACTTAATTGGCTTATGCTGCTGGTGCGGCTTCTCGTTCGAGTGCTCAGCATGTTCACCACACCGCTTTTTCATCCGCAATCGATAGCTACCCTTTCTTTTCCCACCCACAGCTACTCCTTTCTTCCGACGCCGTTCAGCTTTAGGTACTTGTTTAGAACATACTCAGTCTCTAAGGGCTAGCCTATGAGACTGCCTTGGCTCACATTTGTGACACACCTTTCGTTGCCATGAGAGCAGTCGACGTGTATCACAGACGAGTAATCAAAATATTTTCCGGTTTCAAATGTTCTGTGACTCCAGAACCAGTACAAGGTTGAATTCGTTGTACTTAATTCGGCAGTTTTGCATCAATGCAGCCCACCCTGAGGCGATCCTCTTTGTTATTTATTGCAATTTCTTGCGCTTTGTATGGAGTTACGCTAGCAAGTGAGCTAATGTTGGTCGATGGACGGCAACGAGCGAAGTGGCCTAATTGGCCTCTACAATAATCACCGAATCGCTCGAACGTTTCTGAAAAATCCGGGTTTTGATCGTGACCTCAGATTCCAAGCCTCTAGTATCCGTACCGAAACATGCCCCGATGGCGTATCTGAACATAGCTAACTGATATGGCATAGGATATTCATCCAAACCGATCAGTGTCGCATAGTTCATCCAATCCGCTCTCCATAAGCGCGGTTTCGGGCAGCGAGCTCTCTGTCAACTTTAATGGAGTGGGCATCGTTACAAATGGCTGCCAGCCAGCCTGATATATATATATATATATATATATATATAGGGCAACCATGGCGAACACTGCTGGTCCCAGCAAACAAACATCAGAGCGCGCCGTAAGCCGTGACTACCCGCCGTGTGCTTGTAAATTTCTTCCAGGACGGTTACAAATTTTTCGGACACAAAGTTCTTCAGTAAACAGTTCCACAAGGTAGGTTTATCGACTGAAGCAAATACCGCCCGGAGGTCATAAAACCCTACGATTGTTGACCGCCGGTGGATGTGAGGAAGTTCGAGAACTTGACGAAGCGTGAAGGTTTTGTCGATGCAGCCGCAGCCTGGACGAACTCCTGCTTGTGTTTCTCGGGAAAACCTCGCTAGTCGTTGAATGCCTGCGAAGTAGGACCAACACGAAAGGTTCGGATGCGACAGAGGTTAATGAGATTCCGCGGTGTTTGCAGCAATCGTCGCGGGAGACTTCCTTGTGAATTGGAAAAATGACCGATTCGCCCCGTGCCTTCGGAACCTTCTTCGCCCAAACATTCGTGAACAGCGATAGAATTCCGCTGACAAGTACACTCCCGCCATTTTTGCACGGAGCCAGTGGTAGGCTGTATGGACCAGGAGACTTGTGGCGTTTCAAAGATTGGATTACATTTCGGATCTCCGCTTCATTTGGAGGGGCAGTGGAGACAGACCAAGTATCATGCGGTGAAGCTGGAGGTGTCACAGGGGCTGTGTTGTGTGGTTGAATTGAAGAGCGAAATGCTCTACCCAGCGACCCAATAGCCTGTGAAGGTTAGTGATCTTTGTGCCGACTGATTTGCAAATCGTCTGGCTGATAGCGTATGAATAGCACCCAGGAGCGTGATGATGCAAATAGACAGCAGAAGTCGCCAGCTGATGCAGCGGCTTCCATCTCATCAGTTTGTTTTGACCACCGAGCTTCACGATCAGAGCGGAGGGTTGCTTTCAACTGCTGCGTACTAGACCGGCGGTGTACGTTGCACGCTGCGCCAGCAGGCACTGCCTGTCTGCGATCCATCAATATCAAAGAGCTTCCTGAGATCCGGCTTTTGGTAGTGAAGCGATCGAGGTCACAGCTGGACAAACCGGCTGACAGCAAGACTTGTTGCATACTTGACCAGCGTTGATCAACATCTAGAGATTAAGAGCGAGATGTTCACAAAGCCTGTGTTGATAGTCCTGCTTCACCATTGGGTCCTCCACATCGTAGGTGTTCATTCGGGTGTGTTTTGACCAAGGCGAACCACCGAAATGCATGCATACGGTCGCACATACCAGTGCATTGTCGGTATCGACGCAACTTGACAAAACTGATCGTCTGTAACGTAAGCTGCCGCACGACCTGCGACTTACAGCTACGTGGTCAATCTGTGACCAGGGGTGGGTTGAGGATGAGGGGCGCCAAGTGGCGTACCGGTGTCGTGGATGATGAAGGTTGGTGCTAGAAAGGCACAGCTGATGGTCAGCACACAGACTGATCAGTCTCTCTCCGTTGTCTGAGCAGACGTCATCATATTCATGCCATCCCCCGAGGTGGCGCTCACATGACAGCAGCCGACCGACACGCGCTTTTAGTTCCCTTGTCAAAACGGTGCTGTATGTTTTAGGAGCCCTTAGAAGCAGCTCATGAAGGTTCTGGTGGAACTGGTCTTTGAATATGTCCGAGCTACAGTCAGTGGACGCGTAGGCAGAGACCACGAAGAGAGCGCGCTTTTCGACTCGACGTCTGCTAACTTTACAAGAGCCGTGGAGCCCCATAGCACAAAGGCGATTATTGATCGGAATCCAGTCAATCAAAGCAGTCTCAGCTATAGCACTGAGGGCGATTCCAACACCAGCTTGCCCAGATGCGGCAGACACGGCTTCACCAGAGAGGCGGACGTGGAAGCGGGTGCGTAGTGGAGAGGTGACACCAGTTGGCAGACCGAGGTAAAGTCCCGGAGTTCTGCTTCATTCAGGCAGCAGATATCGATTCCAAGGGTGGCTAGCGTACGTGCAAATCCAGCTTGCTTACTGATCTACAGCAATGTGGGTGCGTTGAAGGCCGCACGTTTGAACTGCGTTCCGGGTTACAGGAGCGAGGATGGGAGACTGGGAATAGCAGCTCGCTGTTGAGCCTTGTGCGGTTGAGTTGGCGGAGGTCAAGGGTACAGGTTTCTCGGGGTAGTTATGGTTGCTCGCCAAAGAGGAAGCAGGCAAAATTGGGTGTGAATGGCTCAAGAGAAGGGTAGGTAAAATGATGGCGTCTGCTTGTGAAGATGGCCTAGAAACACGAGTGAATAGCATCGTAGCAGCAAGAGCGCGAGTGAATGGTTGTGGCTGTAAGTCCATGGTTCGGCAGTGGGCATGATACTACCCGGTTGCCCCGGCCGAATTAGAGTGTTGTCTTAGGGGCCACACTCCGAGCCTATGATCAAGGATCTAACTTACAAGGCAGCAGGGCCATGTGAGGGTACCGCATCCCGTTGGGATCCGTGACAAAACAGGTGGTTCATACACCAGCCAGATCAAAGCTGCTGATCGCTAATCGGGTTCTTCTTTTCCTCTGTCACTATGTCTCGCGCCTGGTTCTGCCTGCCACGTCAAGGGAAAGAAAACGCACCGGCTACGCATCCAAGGGGTGTATTCACAAGTCTCAGGCAAAGTACAACTAACTCATTTTAAAAACACCCGCCCATTCGCTCGAGCGCCTGATCGACCACACTGTGACCGGCGATTCCATTAGCTTCCACTGTCAGCCCCGCCTCATCACAAATACGGTTTCAAATACTATATACCTGGATAGAGATATCACAATGTTATTCTAGAACGAAATTAATTACCACAGAAACTCAAGGGCATCAACCCTACCTGCTCCCCACTTCCAATTCGCTTCCCTTCCGACATGCTCAAGCATTTATTTTCTTGCATCAAATAGCACACTTATTCTTCACCCAGAAATATTTATACCAAATTATTACACGCAACATGTGCACATAGGTCGGCATAGCAAAACCTTACCTAACACTGGCTTTGTTAACGCATTTGTCTCCGATTTCTCCGTGCGCCCACCACCCATTTCGATGCCTCGTCTATAGACAATTTTCCAAAACTAAAACCATGGACCATCTTCCTTCTTACTTTTTTCAAATGCACCTGAATGCTGCCTATACAGCATAACTTTTGTACCAATCTGTGCATACCTTCACATGTGTGTCTTGCTTCGTCTAGAACAACCATTTATTTAGTTATTTATAGCTTTGTTACAGCGGCGCTGGTTGGATGGTTTGGGGCAGTCGGTGTGACTGCCTTGGATGTCACAAAAGCTTTCAAAACTTGTAGCGATTTTAAACAATTTGCTTTTTTTATATTTACCTACTTCGCTGCAGTTGTTGTACAAATTTGTTATTTAACTATATATATACAGAAAGCTTGGTTTTGAGCTCGCCTTGCGTGGTTCTCCTTTGTTTGCCACTGGCTTGTTGTCATTGAGCGCGTCACTGCCTGATTGCTTCACGATCGGAATCTATGTACACGTACACTTCAGCATACCGCGCGAGCTACCGTTGTCCGACGCTAAGGCGTAGCAGATGATTTCATCTGAGGTAAATCTGACTGACTGGGTATTCTCTTTTATCGGTCCCTCCATATAACTGTTGACCACGCATTTTTATTTACTTTTTGTGTATAATTTTCCTTTTTTCACAATATCTGGTAATGCGCCTGCTATTAATGCTTTTGAACATTTGCTTGGACTCCTTTTACCTTCATTTGACTTTTTAATTAGAGGCTGTTTTTTGTTTATGTAAGATTACATCCCAGTCCACAATGGTTTCGTAGGTGCCTGCGCACTAACCGTCCAAAACCGCCTCCGAAGTTGTCGGTATTCTTGCTCCCATGCCCCTAGTCCCCCTGTGATAAATTTAAGGCAACCATATTAAAGCGCATTACGACTTCAGACGAGACAAGCCTTCTGCAGTTACTCTCTGGCTTTGAGCTTAGAGATAGAACGCCGTCTCAACTACTCCGACACATGCGTTCCTTCGTGAGTTCTTCCACACTATATGGTTCCGTTCTCCGCCAATTATGGCGTGATTGTCTTCCTGCCAATACGACGGCTATTTTGGCTGTGCTTGTTGACGATTTTCTACTAGACAAGCCAGCAGAAGCTACCTATTAAGTTCACGGACGCTTGAATGGTCGGTATCCCACCACACTGGGACAAGCTTAGACAACCCCTCCAGAGCCACGCTACTTGATACAATCAAGGTGCGACTTTCCAACCTAGAGCTCACCTTGTTCAACCTAAGACGTGAGCGCGTTTCTTTGCGACGATCCACTTGTCGATCCAAAGGTTCTAACAACTTTCGTACACGACAGTCGCACCGCTGTTGTTGTTACCACCACCTCTCCGGAGACGCAGCGCATAACTGCCGTCCAGCGTGTAAAGACCCTATAGCTTTTTCCACTCCTACGTTGGGAAACCACATGGTCAGCCAGTAACGGCAGCGGCTGCCGCTGGCCAGGTTATTAGCCGTCTGTTTTACGTATTTGACTTAACAAGCAGAGTCCACTGCTTGATTGATACTGGTACAGAAGTCAGCGTTCTCTCCCGTTCACTTGAAAAACGCTCCCCGAAACCAGCTGGTCCAATGCTTAAGGCAGGTAATCAGACTAAAATCGCGACCTATGGCCAGAAATTACTTACTTTGAGTCTGGGACTACGACGTAACTTCCCTTACAATTTTGCCATCGCCGGTTTGCAAAAGCCTATTATCGGAATCGAATTCTTCAGCAAGTTCTGTCTTGTGATCGGCCTACGTTGTGGGTAATTACGAGACGATACTGTATCTTTAAGCATACCTTGCAAACTTGCTTCAGTCTTTTCTCTCGGGCTTCGCAGCCTCATATCTGATGACTCACAGTACTATTCATTGCCCCAACAAGTTCCGTCCCTAATTCGAGCAGGTAACGATACTTTCGACCCTAAACACGATGTAAGTCATCACATAGTTAAAACCGGTCCGCCATTAAATGTTAAAGCTGGAAGCTTGCGCTTCGACAAACTTCAGGCAGCAATCGACGACAGTGTACCAGGACGTGGTGGATTTTCGCCTGGGAGGCCTTCTTATAAAAAGTCACAAAAGTCCTTTTATCAAAGCTATGACGTGGCGGATGTGACTCGCCACTGAATAAAGTCACTGCCCACTGTTACACACTGGAATATCGACTAGTCATTTTTCGATATTCTACTGGCACGTACAACAGAGTCACTCATTCTTCACATACTGTCCCCACTAACTACTGTGCTATTTTTATTTACTCTACGTACACTTGAAACAATTTTACTGGTACTCCGCTGTTGACTTTGCTCCTCATGAGTGCTTCGAATGTTTCTTCAAATTGTATAACTTTGGCCACAGCCAATCACGTTGCGTTGTGACGTATCTGTTGAGCCACATACTTGTTTGTAACTTTTGCTCATACCTGAGTTGGTATGGTTTGATGAATTTGGGAACAAAATATTTCTTTATTTGTTTATTTATAAAGGAATTGCAACACATGCTTGATCTCGGCTGCTGGGCTTCAACTCTTCATCTGGAGCATAAAAACAGACGATTGGCAGCCATACTGTGACTATCGTGCTCTCAACAACGTCACTGTCCCGGATAGGTATCCTATCCCCCGTATCCACGAGTTCTCCCTTGGACTAGCCAAGAAACCAATCTTATTCAAACACGACTTTGTCAGCGATTACAATCAGTTGCCAAGGGCGGAGGAAGACATCGTAAAATCTGCTGTGAGCACTCCATTGGACCTTTACGAATGTCTTCGGATGTCCGACGGCCACCAAGACGCAGCACAGACTTTCCAACTCTTTGTGGCTCAGGTCCTCCGTGGCCTGGATTTTGTCTAGGTTTACATTGACGATGTTCTAATCGCAAGCGCCACACTTGACGAGCATTTATCACGCCTTCAAATGGTTTTCGAACACTATGAAAAGCACGGTATTACCATCAACCCGGACGAATGCATATTTGGACAGCCTACTGTCGAATTTCTCGGTCACAGGATCCACGGCGGATGTATTAAACCTCCCCGGATAAATCCCATGCGATCCTCGACTATCTGATATCACCATATTTTCGAAGGCTGCGCCGATTTTACGACGTGATCAACTACTAAGGCAGCTTCCTTCCCAACTGTGCTGCTATACTTCATCCGCTTACCGACTTATTGAAAGGAAACGCGGAGGTTCACGATAACCTCAGGTTAAAGCCGCTTTCACGGCCATCAAGCAGAAGTTTAGCAGGTCATATCTCTTCATCACTTGAACGCCACTGAGAACGCTACACTTGTCCTTAAGACAGACGCTTCAATTTCCGCTGTCGGTATAATGTTGCAACGGTTAGTTGCTAACTTTTTTCAATCACTTTTTTCTCACGGAAGCTACAACCTGCTCAGGTCAGACACAGCACCTTTGGTCGTGAACTGCTCCTTATGTACTTGGCTGTGAAACCTTTGCGTCACCTTTTAGAGGGACGGCGTTTCATACTCTTGCCAGACTACAAGCCACTGGGGTACTCTTTTCGTCCTGCCTCGAACCGTTACTCACCCAGAGAAACACGTCATCTGGACTATCTTTTGCAGTTCTGTATTGATGTCCGTTATATCGACGGTCCTTACAACGCTGTTGCCGATGCACCATCCTGCGCTCATATGAATCAATTTTTATCGACACCCATGGAACTGGAGCGAATAGCGGCCGCTCAAATCAATGTACCCCAGCTTTTCCAGCTTCGAGCAAAACCCTCATTGAAGGTCACACAGTTGCCCGTATTTAACTCCGACATAATAGTTTGCCGTGAACTTTCAAAAGGTAAGCCTAGACCCTTTGTCTCACGATCATTTCGTCGAGCCATTTTTGATAATTTTCAGGGGCTTTCACATCCGAGTTTTTGTTCCACCTTAAAGCTCAGTACCGACCGCTTCTTCTGGCACAATATGCACTCAGACATAAGATATTGAGCTAATCATTGCCTTAGTTGTCAAACCAGTAAAGTTCATCTTCACACAGTCACCCCTCCAGGCACATTTTCACTCCCTGTCTCATGTTTTAGACAGGTTCACATAGATATTGTTGACAATTTACCTCCTTCCAGCGGTCTTACATGTCTTCAAAGATGTGTTGACCGTTTTACTCGTTGGCCACAATCAGTTCCTTAACGTGCTACACCTACCTAATCTGTTTCTCGCGCTTTCGGCGAATCTTGCGTTTCTCTGTTTGGTGTTCCATCCAACATGACTACCGACAGAGGGAACCAGTTCAGTTCCACACTGTTTCGTGATATCAGTCGTTCATTAGGCTGTACTCACATAAGAATCACCGCGTACTATCCCGCTGCCAATGGTCTCGTCAAGCACTTTCATCGACAATTACATGCTGCCATAATGGCTAGTTCGTCCGACTCACGCTGCGCTGAGCGCCTACCTGCGACGTTCCTTGGCGTACGCAATATAAACAAGGAGGACATTGGGTGCTGGCATGCAGAACTCGTGTTGGGCACGACCCTCAGACTACAATGTGAGGTGGTACGGGACTCTCGCACCACCGGAGAACAAGAACATCCCGTACGCTGAAAGCCTCAAACCCCATTTTCGCGCCATTAGACTAACGTCTACAAGATAAACATAAGTAAACAGGAACGCCACTCCGACGTGCACAAGTGTCCGTTTATTTTCATCCGCGTTGACGCAGTCCGAGGACTTTTAACTCCGCCTTATGAAGGCACTTACCGGGCCTTATCACGGAAACCCAAATATTTCGGGTTGAATCAGAATAGCTCAACGTAATCCGTGAGCGTTGACCGAATCAAACTAGCGTACGTTGAGCCTACAGTCGACAGTGCAGACCCCTTTTCCTCCCCTCATCATACTCCTGCCCCTGGTTCATGACCCCTACCCCAAAACACACTGGCGCCAGTACACCGAGTCCTCTGTGCCCTCCGACTAAACGCGGCTCCACACACACGTCCTGGTTGTGTTGTTTCTCTTCCACACAAGCCTGTTCAGTACGTTGCGTAGGCACCTTGTCGAGCGTTTCCTTAGTGCAAGCTCTAGGGAGGGGAGTACTGTAGCAATTGTAAATAATTAGCTTATTTTTTATTTTTATGCTTACCTATTTCGCTTCAGTTGTTGTACAACTTTGTTTTACTTAACTGTATATATAAAGGTTGGTTTTGAGCTTGTCTTCCGTGGTTCGTCCTTGTTTGTCACCAGATTATTGTCATTGTGTGCATCGCTGCCTGCTTGATTCACGATCGGAATCTACTTACACGCACACTTCGGCATACCGCGCGGTCTGCGGTAGTCCGACGCTTGGGCGCATCAGGATACTGTTCTATGAGGTAAACCTGACTGACCGGGTATTCTCTTCTATCAGCTCTTCCATAAACATTAGCACACTGTACCGCACAACGTCCCACAACAAATATCGGACGGAAGCCTGAGTAGTCCTGGTTATGTAAGCACTGACGTATACTGGTTATCATACTTCCGTTCCAGGCAGTAGACATTGTGGACTTGAAAAAAAGCATGGAAATCTGATATTCGTGTAAAACCATTATGATTGTAGGCAATTTTCTGCATAAATTTTTTGCTGTTCGGCATTGTTAGCACTTCTACGTGAATTGGTAAACGTTTGCATTCCACTTTCTGTGCACTCCTTGTTACTCAGATTCAGAAGCACGCGCGAGGAACTGTGCACGTTGTCTTTCCCTTCGTGTGCCTTTGGAGGAATGTCCCGCTTTCGCTTAAGTAGCAAATATACGGTTAGGACTATACAGATATGCTGACAGCAAGCGTGCTGTGGACCTCCTGGTTATGCATTGGGCGCGGATCAGTAAGTTGCGTGGAAACAGCAGGTGTAAGGCAAGCATATATTTTAGAGTGCTACTTGTGCTGAATATGGATTGTGCAAACGGGTGCTTGTGAGTGCCTACCAGCGTGATCCGACGGATTCATAACGGCAACCAACGGCACTTCCTCTGCTAACCCATGGGTTTCTCCTGCTTTGTGTAGGATTTCTTAACGATTTATTGGACATTTCCATACGATTTCTTTAGGGTTGGCGTAAGGTTTCCGGAGAAATTCGAAATGATTTCCGAACGATTTTCAGAGGTTTTCTGAACGTCTTCAAGAGGATTTCTTAACTATTCCAGAGTGCATCTGATCTGGGAAATCGTAAGGTGATTGCACGGCTCTTCACGATAAACACATGATGTTAGAAGCATTTTGTGAAGGCGGCTTATAGAAAAGAAATTGGCGTTAATCATTTTAAAATCGTGAGGTTGTGTTAAGTGGGTGGTTGTCCTGCTGTTCATTGATTCGATGAGTTTGATTAAATAGTCGCATATGTTTCGCCACCATTCCAGGTAGTATCGTCAGCGCGGTGATGCGTGATGGGTAACCTCGCTGACTGAACCGTCCATTTGTGATCGATTGGCAGGTGCTCTTTGAAAGTGGCGTATCGATTTGCGCCCCGTGATGCTTTCTCATTGTCCCAAGCGGCCAAGGCAGTCGCTCGAGTTGTGCGCCATGTATCACGTTTCGGGATCGGCTTTTCACACCGCCGGAGATATTTCTTTCCGTGTTGTCTTCTACGTAGGGAGGATGTCAGTTCGCAAGTTGATAGAATTATTACAGGAGGCGGCAGTGTGCCAGAACGTGGTGGGTATTCGCCTGGCAAGCGTTTTCCTAATAAAACCACAAATGTCTGGCTAAAAACATTGTGCCGTGGCGGATGTGACTAGCCACCAAATAAAGTCACTGCCCTGTGGATAACCGGATAAATCTTTTCTACTCGCGCACTGTCAGCGATATCAAAATCCAAGAATGGAGCACCAACCTTACAAGCACAAACTACACAGCTACCTACACAATTACCTACACGAGCATGCACAGTTACGGTAAATATGGTGGATTTTTGAACCGCTTTGATCACGCTTTGTCATGTTAACATGATCTTGCCCGTAAAGGCGTGTCACGCGCTGTCGAGAATAAAAGCCATATTAATTTAGTTATTTAAGATGAGAGCAGTGACGATGCATAATGCTTTCTGCAAGCCTTTGATGTTCTTGTATCCTGGTCGAAAATGTCCTTCATGTCTGTCCTACATAGTTCATTTCACAGTTATTGCAATGTAGTTCGTGCACCACGTTAGTTCTTTTGTGTCCTTCCCGATTTTCATTTGGGTTTGACAATGTACTTTTCAAAGCCGTGGATGCCTTGTAGGCAGCCATGAAAAAGTGTTGTTTTAGCAATCGTGCCTTCATTTCTGATAGTTTCTTCATGTACGTCAAAACTATGTTCTTGCTTACCTGTGGAATTGGTTTGTTGATAATGATCTGGTACCTTAAATATCCGGGGATGAGACCGCATGAGTAACGGTTGCGACCAAATGAATGGAATAGGTGTTTCACTTCTTCCCGTTTTGCTACTACAATACTGCTGTGCGTTACTGTTCTAAGGATTAAATAAATAAATAAGTAAAGGGTTTATTCTCGACTGAGCGAGACACGCCTGCACAGGCACGATCACGAAATGAGTACAAAATATGGTCAGTTAATGTCAATGGAACAATAGGGTAGTCACATATGTAGATATATGAATGTACGTATATGTGCATGTAGGCGTGTGTAGCTGTTTTTGTAGTATTTGTAGATGTATGCCTGCACGTCTATTGTATTTGAACTTGTCGCAGTGCTAAAAAGATGCTTCATGCTTGTGGACTTACAGTAGTTATCCGGGTAGGCAATGGGGTGACTTTATTTGGTGGCGAGTCACAACCGCCACGTCACAAAGCTGTTAAATGGACATTTGTGGCTTTTTATAGGGAAAACGCTTTCCAGGCGAAAACCCATCACGTCCTAGAACACTTCCGCCGAACTATTTGCTGGAACTGCTTGTAACCATGTCACCCAGCTGGCACCACGGGGAGGTTTTTCGGTTAGCCAGCATACTTTTTGACATTTGGGGTGGTTGCTAGTGTAGTTCAAAATTTGGTACGTGTGTGCATATTTCTGTAAACGGAAATTTTGTGTTTACCGTCCAGTGTTTTGGTCATCAATAGGTCCAAGATTGGGAGCTTGTTTTCTGTCTCCAACCCCATTGTAACCAAAGCCCTCCATTACATTGTTAAGTAGTTGGTGTGCAGTTGTCACTACACTGCTTTTGATTATTACTAATATATCGTCAACGTGGCATGCCACAAATTTGACTTAATCGTTCGCAGTAGGTCTTCTTTCAACTTACATGAGGATCTCAACGAACAGCCCTGATCCCATAGATACCAACGGTGTCCTCACCACTTGTTCATAAATGTCTTCGTTGAAATTGTGGTAAGTTCTGAGGCAGAGTTGGAGAAGCTCGTAAATACTTGCGGTCGTCATATTCTTAAGTTTATCTCTGCTGTTATTCAGGCGTTCTAGTATGACTTTCTTCGTCAGCTGCAAGTTAACAGATGTGTATAAAGCAGTGATATCGAAGGTGACCATCGTTTTGTCAAGATCTATACGCAGTTTTTTGAGTTTCTCTATGAAGTTGGAGCACTATTTACTGAGTGACGCGATCCACTCGTTAGGTGTTTGAGGCGCCTCCATAAATCCTTTGCCAATTTGTAGGCGGTTGTGCCCGGAAGGAAACAAATTTTCGCAACGGAGTACCCTCGCTGTACACTTTTGGAAGTCCGTGGAATTAGGCGATATTTGGGTCACGGGCTCATTTCACTCCTCTCCACCTCGGTGATTTCCTTCAACGGCTAAAGTAGATTTGATGTTCTTTTTATATGGTTTGTTTAATGCGATGTTTGGTTGTATTCAATGCGCCTGTATGCTATCGTACCGTTGAGTTGTAGTGCTTCCTCGACACAATCAGCTCTATCCATTATGACTGGCATACCTTCTTTCTCTGCAGGAACGGTAACATTTGGCCCGTCGGATCTCAGTGCCTTCATTGCTTCTTTCGCTTGTGAGTTAAGGAATTGTATTGCTCGACATGCGTCAGGGCATGGACGATATTGTGCCGTTTTCGTTCTTGGATCTCTTCGTTATCCATTTGATTTTAGAGCGTTTTCAAAATCCGCAACGACCTTAGTGTGTTTCACGTCTTTGACATTGCAGCTTAATCTTTTAAAAAGTATTTGTTGCTCTGTCTCACTGAGCGACCCGTTAGTAAGTTTCCTGATCCCGGCATCGTTATTATCTCCATCTTCGCGGGTAGTCAAATTCGACCTTTTCCACTGGAGCGCCCTGTTTTTTCCCTCCGGCGTTTATTGCGCTATGCTCAAGCGACAAGCTCAGCCGTTCAGTCAATCTTTGTCGCACGGAATGCAAACAAAGCTCTCGTTCTTCAGTCAAACTTTTCTGATATTTCTCGATGCGACTGTGGGCATCCGTAAGTATCATCTGTACCACGCGTTTTCCGAACGGACTGGAAACAGCCCAAGCTTGGGGACGGTTTAGCTGTGGCCTGTAGTTGACAGTATGAGGGAGAAGATCTCTTCGCAAGCAATCATGCGGGCAAGTAAGCTGCTGCCGGGTTGAGGCTAGTTGACAAGCGAAATCATCCCACGGGTGAGCAGAACGGAGGGTTGAGCGCCTATATGTATTCGAAACAATTTGAACCACTGGCAGACCGGGTTGGCTGTTCGGCTGTTCACTTGTTTCGCGAGCTTGAATAAATAATTGCATACGCTTCGCGAACATGCGAGGTGGCATTGTCAGTGCTGTCAAACTTAAATGGGACATGGGAAGAACATAAAAGAACGAATGTCGTATACACAATAGTGCAGTATCTGCGAAAATGACTAGGTAGGACAGTGAGGAATAAAATGGTTGTCAAAGATAAAAGATTATCAAAGGGCCTGCAGAAATTGGTCACTCGGGTGACCGACAGCGGAGCGATTTCGGACACCCGTTATTTATTGCAAATATTGGTAATTGTATAATTACTAACCTACATCAAAAGAGTAGCAAACAAAATCTATCAGTTATCATAGTGTTTTATCACAAATACCAAAGGCACTAGGTTGTTTAACAGCTAATCGAGCAGCAATCTTCTTTCCTTAAGATTAAAAGAAGCCATTCGCATTCCGAGGTACTGTTTCCTTCAGCCAATGGAAGACAACCGTTCGCAGTTAAGAACCGGCGGCCCTAGGACAAGTGTGTATCTTCTCATTCGCAAGACTGAAGAGCAGAATGGCAGAGAAATACACAACCTACACCAAGTTCCAAGTGAATTCATTGTTTCCTTAGAACTAGCGGCTGGCTGGCCGAACAAACTGAACGTGCAGCTGAGTGGTCTGGTTTTGTTACAGACATACATAACCGATGCGTCATGCTAAATTAACTAACCACGCGTACCCAGTCACATGATTACAGTGCATTCGCTGTTTGGTCTCTGTTTCTCTTTGGTTCGTTATGGTCCTACATGTTTTCACTTGGCTCCGGTTAGGAGTAGAGCACAGTTTCACATGTACCATCCGCCTTTGGTACTTTTCTTACGTCTAAACGGACTATGGGTCCGTGGACGGATTAGGAATCCACGACCGGTAGGTAACAAAATGGCGACGGGCACTGCGAGTTCACTTGCGAAGCTCTTATTTCTCTGGCCAAAGACGTCAAAATAAACTTCCTTACAAACATGGATTCAATGGAGAACATCGTTTCAACATCAAGTGACGCTTTGCCCTGTGTTGAATTCTTCCATCACACTGTCATATACCCACGGGATTATGTTGTTCCGCCAAGCACTTGGTTGCAAAGGACAATGACATTTCGACGTAATGAATCTAGTAGTTAAGTCTGGGATCTCACAAGTGATTCAGTTATTGGAAGAACTATAGGGAAATCAGCGGAGCGCGTTTTCCTCTAGCTACCAGTTTTTAAAGTTACAGCAGCAGCGCGGAGAAAACATTAACGATTTTATCGCACACATTCACTAAGTTATCACAGTGTGTCGTTACAACACTATCCCATCGACTTGTTTTGAAGGAGTCATGAAAATTCAGTACCTGATAGCTAAAGTATAGATGAGGGATCAAGAGAAAAACTATTATCCCAGGAAGAAGAAACTATTCTTGGGAAACGGCTTGCGACCTTGTTAGACAGAGGGAACAGCTGAAAAATCCGTTGTTCACATTTAACTTTGCCCATCCCGCAGAAACTGTGAACAAACTGACTCGACCATTTTCCTCTGAGAATATTATGTGGGATTTTGTGCGCTACCGATGCGATGATCAACACAATTCCCCCAACCAATGCTCTCACTTGCGTGCGTAGTGCAGGAAGTGCCGTAAAGTTAGCGAGCTGGAGCTTGTGTGCCGCTCCCTACCATTCCGTTTCGATTAGATGGCTGAACGAAAACGGCGGTGCGTCATGTGCTCCACAGTCAAACTTTATGAACCATGTATTTTCAAACTGTGCAAACATGACCAAAGTACCACCGTATATGATCACGCTCGTTGTTACTGGTCGGGCTGTTTAATTTGAATTAGTCACCGACTCAGCAGTGACATTAAAAGCCCAGCATACACTTTCACCATTACTTAATTTGTAACCCTGCGATACAGTTTTCAAAACTTTTGCGAGGTAGGTCATGGACCTACTGGAAACGTCTGGCCCGGGTTCAACATCAGGGGAGATCGAACAACTTAGTGTTTTACGTTGTTCCTGGTGCATCGAACAATCTACTGGGGCGTGACTGGAGGAAACAGTCACCGCAGGTGCTGAATGCAATCAACTGCGTGGGGGTGGAGACCGTAGACTTGGTCCTGAAGCGATACCCAGATGCATTTAATGAACACCGGTCGGGGAGGTTCAACAATTTTAAGGCCAAAATCCATATGGCAAATGCTAATACGCCAAAATTCTTCAAGGCTAATACACTATCTTATGCTCTATGGCCAAGGGTGAATGAGGAATTGAATCGGCTTTAGCACGAAGGTATAATCGTATCGGTCGACAATCCGAATGGGCAGCACCGATAGTCCCTGTGCTTATGCCGGGCGGCAGTGTATGAATTTGTGGTGATTACAAACTAACAGTGAATCACTGGACTAACGACCCGCAAAAAACCGAAGGTGAAACCAGTCGTCAAGCGGCTTTGCCAGTTCAACATTAATGTTCAAAATGCTTTAGGCAGTGTTGCAGGACGTGGTGGGTTTTCGCCTGGCAAGCGTTCTCCATATAAAAAGCCACAACTGTCTGTTTAACAACACTGCGACGTGGCGGATGTGACTCGCCACTGAATAAAGTCACAGCCCACAACTACATACTGGCAAGTCGACTAGATTCACATATCAACTCTTCCCGACACCGTTTCAACTACACACGATTGAACCCGATGTATCATCGTGATACACAACAGTTTTTAAACCTTGATCATGCCTAAGTTGGTGCGTCTCTATGAAACTGAGAATAAACTATCTATTTATTTATATTATCATGGACATACGACCAATTTTCTACTGTTACTGTCACAGTTGCCATAAAATGTTTGTACATTTGTACATATCTGATCATGCCTACATGGGCGTGCCTCGCATAGTCGAGAATAGAGTATTTATTTATTTATTTATTGTTATCCCTTGCCAAAAATTGAAGATTTATCTGCCACGTTATCTGCTGGGGTCAAGTTCACTAAACTTGATTCCAGTCACGCTTATTTCCACGTGGAGTTGAAAGACGATACTCGCCCGTTTACTACCATTGGTACCCATTTGAGTTTATTTGAATACATTAGACTCCCATTTGAAATTATCTCTGCCCCGGAGATTTTCCAAAAGCTAATTGACAACGTCATACGGGATATAACGAATACGTGTGCATATCTTGACGACTTATTAACCACAGGCAAGGCAGAAGTAGATCATCTGCGCACGCTGGATAAGGTCCTACACCGATTGTTTGGAAACGGTTACGTTTGAAGCGTTTAAAATGTGTTTCCCTAGTTGATTCCGTTGGTTAGCTTGGATACTGATTAGAGAAAAGTGGATTGCGTGCACGAAAGGACAGGTTGGAGACCATCATTGGTGCACCCAGTTCACACAATGAAGCACAGTTACGTTCGTGCGTTGGGATACGTTCATACTACTGTGGTTTTGTACCTAACGTGGCCTCTGTGATCACACCACTTCATGATTTGTTTACGAAAGCTGCCAAGTAGTCATGAACAAAAAAGGAACAAGCATTTTGAAGGTGAAGCATCTACTTGTTCCTTCATCTGTACTAGTGCATTACGCTCCAAATAAACCTCTCGTCTTACAATAGGATGTCTCACCGCTTGGAGTGTGAGAAGTCCTAGGACATCCCATTCAGAATGGAACCAGTCGTCCTATTGCTTTCACATCCCGAACACTACAAGCCGCTGAGAAAAATTACGCACAGCTGAACAGAGGCATTGGCCGTTGTTTGGAGTTAAGCGGCCCCATCGATACTTGTGGAGTAATCGTTTTGAGATACAGACAGATCATTAGACTGCTAATTTTGCTGTTTGGTGAGGGACAAGGTGTAGCATAAATTAATGCACCCCGTATGATATGCTGGGCTGGCTAGCCGAACAATTTTCTCGTGGTGCCAGCTGGGTGGTTCGGGTTTAACCCCTTCCAGAAAATAGTTCGGCGTCAGTGTTCCAGGACGTGGTGGGTTTTCGCCTGGCAAGCGTTCTCCCTATAAAAAGCCACAAATGTCCGCTTATCAACACTGCGACGTGGCGGATTTGACTCGCCATACACTAAAGTCACTGGCCCGTGGATATCCGGAAACTGCTATCCAACACACGACATCAATCGTTTATTCCCACATCGCTGACGGTAACAAACAGTCAAAAATACCGCGGCACATTCAAAAAGAACTTACGTTGATAGAGAATTACATACGTGTATACACCCATACATTTACATACACTGTTATGCCAAACATGTGGTTTTTGTACATTTTTGATCACACTATGTTAGCTAAACATGATCATGTCGGTAAAGGTGTGCCGCGCGTTGTCGAGAATAAAATTTTTAATTTATTTATTTTATATGCTAACAACTATAAAATCCGATACTTCTCTGGTTAGCACAATAATGTAGCCGATCCCACAGTAGATTTTCACAGGAAGTGCAAAGTAACGGGAGTAGTGGAGCTCCTTGAGCGTTCTTCCAGTTATTAGATCACTTAGACTTCACTCCCATATCCAGCAACATGGTCAGGACAGCTACAGACCGAGACTCGGGTGTGTCGACTGTGCAACGCTTGATGTTACGCGATTGGGATTCCCGATCCACTGAGGTCCTACGTCCATGCTATAATTCCCGATTGAAGCTCAGTCTGTATGAAGGATGTATCGTGCGTGGATCTTGCATCGTTATTCCGTCTGCTCTCAGACCAGTCGTATGAGAGAATTACATGATGCGCATCCAGGAGTCGTCCGCATGAAAGCTCTGACCAAAGCCTACTGTTGGTGCCCAGCAATTGATCGAGATATCGAAGCTTTGTTGAATGCATATGCTGTATGACAACAATATCGGAAAGATAAACCAACCGGTCCGATTCAGCCCTGGGAACTACCTGATGGTCTATGGGAGGGTGTTCACGCGGAGTATTTCTGTCCGGTTGAAGGAAAAATGGTGGATGCCTACTCAAAATGGATAGATGTACATACTATCCCTAACACTACTTCGGAGACTATAAATAATACAGTGCGCACTAGCCTATCCATATATGGTATGCCAAATACTTTAGTTACAGGTAACGACGCCTAATTTACAGGCATCTACAGTAACGGCATCCCATATAACTTCTAGACCATATCATCCAGCATCCAATGGTTTGAGAGCGAGAGCGGTACAAACCGTGAAGGCCGGTCTCCTGGAGCAAGTCCAAGAATATTTGCGCCCCAGACTAGATCGCCTCTTATTCGCTTATTGTGTCACATCCATGGAATCCATCGGCAAAATTTTAGGAAAGCAATGTTTGTGCGTCGCCTACGCCAAAGGCTAGATATATTATTTCCAGACCCCCGTCAAACCAGGCGTTTCCAACAACAACAAATGCACCAGAATGGACGCGTATTTGACAAAGCCCAGAGTCTGTTGCCGAAACAGGATGTGTATACGAAACTCCCACATGAGCAGATATGGCATCCGGAAGCGTACTGGCCAAACAACGAACGAAAGCCGACATACTGCTGCTAACTGCAGAAACAGTACGCCCGCACAACGATTTTATTCGGCCTCGTGCATCCGCGGCACCAGACCCCGAGGATGGGGCCGGCTATACAGAACAAAATGAGACGACTGAAAAAACCCAAGTGGATGAAGCTGATCTACCGATCGCTGTTCAAAGGTCACGACGTTCACCCAGCCTAATAGAACGTTAGATTTTACAACCACGAATTTAGTTGCCATGTGGAAGGGATGTTACAGACATCCAAAACCGACGCGTCATGCTACACCAACTAACTACACGCGGCCAATCACATGACTATAGTGTATTCGCTGAATGGTCTGTTTCTGGTTCGTTTTGGTCCTACGTGTTTTCACTTGGATCCGCTTAGGAGAAGAGCACAGTTTTACACGTACCATCCGGAGTCGGTGTTTTCCCTACCACTAAACGAGCTACGGGTCTATAAATGGATCAGGAATAAGCGATGGGTAGGTAACAGGTTTAATCCCGCTCCAGCTACTAGTTCTGTAGCAGTGTTCCAGGACGGGTTGGGTTTTCGCCTGGCAAGCGTTCTCTACATAAGTCTGCTTAACAACATTGTGACCTGGAGGATATGACTCGCCACTGAATAAAGTCATTGCCTCTTGCAATACCGGATGATCTTACCCAATTCACGAAAGTCAACTGTTACATGCGTCAATGGTATTGATTATTTAGTTCAGCCACATCGAGTTCTTATTGGTTTCCCTCGCTTTGACTAATCAATAGTTCCTCACTCATGCATTAACTCGTGTGTCGTGTAAACAAAGTCGCACTGGTTCACCCGATACACCTTGTTTCTTCGTGTGTCTTGTTCTTAGCTAACTGCGGTCTAAGGACGTGCTTTGCCTGAAATCGTTACTACGTATTACTGGCGATGGCATCCAGATGAACCCTATCATTAATCCATCTTTTAACTTTTGGTCTTCCGCTGGGGACAAACCGACCTTATCAAACTGGATGAGGTGGAGGAAATCATTTGTCATTTACCTGGAACAGCTGCCTGTTTTGAATCCTATGGTTTCGCTTTCGGAGTCCCACAAATTACGACTATTCAGACAAGTGCTGGGAGATGAAAGCCAGTGGTATCATGATGCATTACATGTAGAAAATGGTGACACTATTGCATGCGCCTTGAATAACTATAACACACTGGGGGATTGAAACATAATGTTTCTAATGCGAGCTACTGCTTTTTAAAGCTCGTACATAAATTGAAGGACAGCATCAAAGACTTCATTGAACACATCCATCAGTTTATTCTCGAGTGTAAATAAAAGAAAATTTCGCCCGACAAATTTGAGGAGAAAATGAAAATACATTGATCAATTGCGAGGATTCAGGACGAAACCGCACGGGAAAAATTCTTATCTCTGAACAAGTCGGATAGCATTTGGGAGAATGCTTGGCTACTCGTTCGATAAAGGGAGAATATCTCGCACCAGCTACGTGAATTCACTGCCCACCTCGTCGTTGATGCCGTTCAGGCAGTTGCTAAACCACGGACTCCAGGTGGACATCGGAAACAGTTTGTGTGCTATCGTTGCGGGATGCAACATGGTCGTGTTTCTGTATGTCGCCACAAAGAAATCATTTGCCGAAAACGTGGTTAAATGGGCTATCTAGCCCGCGTGTGCAGATCGAAACCCGCCCCACCAACCAATCTCACTCAATCTAGGTGCCAAATAAGTTGTTGCTTACGTATAAAATCGTTCTAGAAGATCCAGACAACGATCTAAATTCCGTCTACTTGAATACCGTATCACCCAACAAGTGCTCTCCATATACGATTCGTTTGATGATCGAGAATGCACCGATCGATTTGGAACTGGATATAAGGACTTCAGTTACCGGTATAAACAGTGATTCAATTAAGAGTCTGCCGCCCTTACAACGATGTGACTCCAAATGGCAAACCTACACGGGAGATCCGATTAGGATTTTGGGAAAGTGCATGGTTAAAGTCAGACACGGCGAGCGGGAAATAACTCTACCTTTGATTGTGGTACCTGGGAAAACACCAAGTCTCTTGGGCGGAAAGCGGATCCGATACTTCCCAGAAACGATGCAGATTAATGAAGTGGTGATCAATGACAGCAGTCTAAACGATCTGTTGAACCAATTTTCTTCTTCATTAGAACATAAGTTGGAAAAGCTGACAAATTTCAATGCTTCCATCAACCTACGGGAGAACACCAATGCCGTGTCTTACAAAGCGAGAACATTATCGTAGGCTATGCGACCCAAAATTGAAGTAGAACTACAACGGCTACAATCCGAAGACGTAATCATGCCCGTACAATACTCGGATTGCGGTACCCCAATTGCTCCTGTACTCAAACCCGATGGAACCATTCGTATCTGTGGAGACCATAACTTAACTGACAATCAAGCTACCAAGGTGGAAAGGTATTGCAGTGTACCGGAAAACAAGCTCTTTTAGTATTTTATAACATTGGATTTTACGGTTGCTTTAAACATCGAAACGTCTACTTGTTTTACTGACTGTACATCCGTTGACACAAACCGTTTTGGTGAGTACCTCGCTGAACGTTTCTCGCTCTGTCTGATTCGCTTCCTATTCTTGTAGCCTGCACAAAATACGTTGGGTTCGGTCGCCTCCGACTTCTATACTGTCGTGGTTGACACGTCTTACGTGTCATTGCTTACCGACTAGTATCCCAGGCTC
>OX104062.1:59807981-59858673 GCA_944474145.2 Dicrocoelium dendriticum | reverse complement strand
CCTGCGTTTACTTTTTTCTCTTTCTTACTTCACGTAACCGACCCAGCAGGGACTGCTAGGGCAGGATACGTGGGCATTAATTGGTTGGACTGGGTGTGATGCGGTCTTTGTTTTAGGTCCATCAGTATTTCAAAGTTCGCCAACTCTTGGTTCAACGACCCGCCGAAGAAGGAACACTCACGGGATCTATCCTATCGTTCCAGTCCCGCTTGAACTTGAACTTGAACTTGATCAGCGCTGAAGAGGACCTGGAATATCAGTATTGTGAGCAGTAGCCGCAAAAGAGGCTACGTGTGCCACTCTGATGTGGACATCCACGGTGGAACGTTAAAGTCTAATAGACTGCTAGTTAAGGCTCACTAATTGGTGAGTTGCTGGCAACCTGAGTAGTTAGTATACAGAAGCGGCACGCTTTATTAGGCTCAGCATAGTCTGATAGGTGTACAGTGTGGAATACAAGAGAGAAAACAGACAGCAATACTTGTGACATCTGTAGAGCAAAAACGACAGTGGTGCCGGCTTCGGAATTACCCAAGGGTAAAGAAAAAATACGGACAGCACCGTCAATTGCCAAGTTTTCATCCCAAGGTATGCGATGACGAGAGGAGGTGCAGAAAAAGTATACAATAGAGTATGGTTAAACATGGGAGTGGATGAGACCCAAAGAAGTTCAAGTGCGCAGCATCTGGTCCTGGTGGAATAAGAAAGTCATCAGTCCAATAGACGGGGATGTGAGAATTAAAATTGCATAGCAGCCGATGACCTGAGGCTAGTGGTACCTATACCACCATTGAATAGTTGCGATATGAACGAAGAGCGACGCCAAACAAGAGAGGAAGAAGTTAATGTGAGCTGAGATGCATGATAGTGGAGCCGAGAGCCAAACTCAATCAGAGACCGGAAATTTCGATTTCGTAGGCGTTACCAAGCATAGAGATAATGATTCAGACAAAGAAGAGTATCATAAGGTTGTAACTTATACCAATGAGAACTTGAGTCAAAGGCAGCCGATGCTCAAAATAAGAGAGGCCTTGGTTTGGGACCTATAGGCATTTGGAGCCTGAGAGGACTGACTTGTCCAAAATGTTTTGGAATGAATAAAAGGTTGGAATGATGGACATTGATGCAAGAAGCGGTTAGCTATTCGTAATGCGGTGCCAGTCGTACTGGAGTTAGCGCATGCTTACTGAACTAGTACTCCAATATGACGTGGGGTTGATACTGTGAGGAAGTAGTCACTAGCCGGCAGAGCTTCCGTCATTGAAACCCAAAGGACACCGGGGAAAATTCAGAAAAACCGGAAGGTAGTTAGCATGCAGAGCACAGTTTTCAGGAGTAGAACAGATTATTTAGTCCGCAGATCCTAGAACATTTACGTGTGGGATACCTGGAAGCATTCAGGAAGCAGGAGACTGTGCGGACGATGCTTGCATACGGCCGGGTTCGAAGATTTAGCCCTCCCGTTGTAGAAGGAATGCAACCAGAGAGAGCTGAGAGGAAACAGCGTCGGGAAGGAAAGCGCTACTATCGCGGAGAGGAGGAAGTGATCTGAACAGACCGTTGGGTGTGCCGATCCTTCATCAATGTCTCAGTGCAGGAGCTCATTGAGACGAGACTGCAATGCCACCTTATTGTGTTTGCGCCGTAATATTTAGGTTTGTATACTAACGGGGAGCGTCGGCAGAAATACAGGCCTTGAAGAAGGAAGGGGATATAATAATAAGAATGAGGCAGGGCCGGCGTTGCTCTTGACGTAAGGGTTGCAGAGCGTTGGGTATTTAGAGCCTTGATCTCAGAAGTCTGGGAGGCGTCAGAAAGCAGAAGAACGCTTAGACGAGACCAGATACATCAGCGCGTCAAGGTTATGCCGTCAAAGTAAGGTGGGCCTAAAAGCATGGTGTTCTCAGAAAAGCAAAGGTTCGAGTTAAGGAACGGTAAGGGATAACAAGCTAGGAGGACTGACGAATGTGAGGGATGCCTATGTCTAGTTATGATCTGGACCAGCTAGTTACGCTTACAAAGAAGTCATTGATGCAGTAGGTGAGGGGTGTGAAGGCTATATAGATCTGGGTAGCAATGCCTCATTCCCGAGGGAACATTGGGAGGGATGGTACGGAATTATGGTCAAAGATCCGGTGGCGTATTACGTACACAGGTCAATAAAACTAAGGCTGCAGTTGATACAATAACTTCCAACTAAGAAGATAAATCGCTAGTAAGAGGATGAGGAGGCATTGTGGTTCATTTGTTGTCAGTAGTCCAGGAAGGGTCGGAGTGATAAGGAATGGAGCACAGGTCATACAAGTGCAGGACAGAGATATAAGTACGAAAAGAAGTGGGGAGCACTGTCATGCGACTAAAACTTGATGGCACATGCGAAGGGAAACATGCAGAGAATGGAACGACTAAGTTGGAAACGCTGTTGCTTTGGTACTCAGAGATGGAGTATGCGGGGGTTGAGTGGCAACATGCCTATATGTGATCAGGGTCTTGTTGCCAGAACTCATCTTCGGAATGAGGCTTCCCAGAATTCCAGCCAATTTGGGCAAACTTAGTAAAGTTTTATGGCTGAGGAGAATTGCACTGCAGTTGCTGAGGCTCGGACAATTTTGGTACATTGTTCCACACTTGCGCATAACTATAGCGGAAGAAGTTTGAACCAATGTTTCGACGTTTCTTAGGGAGCGATTGAGTGAGGCGTTTTGCGTAGGGAATAACGTGTATCACCCATCAGTTGAAGGAAGTTGCCTACGCTTGAGTCAGAGGTTTCGCGAAGTTTATATAGGAATAAGAGGTTGGGTTTAAGTCCGCACAACCAGAGGCACTAGGCCAAGCAATTTTCAGCGTCCTTGACAGTTGAGCTTAGCGGTGCGTAGAAGACGTTTAGTGGAAGACCGTTGGACTTCCTCACTCCTTATCCTATCATTCTTACATGAGTTGCAGATACCCAGCTAGCCGTACACTAAAATCGGTCGGGCACATAATTTGTTGAGCGCGGGTTGGGCCCGACAGGCTTACTGACTTCGGTACATATCTAATAATAGGTCTGGCGTTGGCACGGTGTGAGGACAGAGTGCTTCCAAACCGCAGGTTATCGGCCCTTCTCCATGGAGAGTGTGAACAGTTTTAAGAAAAATATCCAAAGTTCATCGCCAACATTCTTAAATAAAATGGGTGGTGTTCCGTCAGGGCCAACGTTCGTAGATAACATAATTGCTGGGATAGCGGAGCGGTTACCTTTTAGCTCAGTGTGAACTGTAAAGAGCGACTGGTTGGTGAGGTTCATTAATGGTTAGAAGCATTACCACGCAGTAGGACTCTTTGAGGTAGGGGGTTACTTCCGCGCATATAAAGCCTGGGTCTTCATTTGCGTCGTTAGGGCCAACACGTTTGAGGAAGGTCATTGCCCCACAATGAGGGGTGCGACAACGCAGCAACCGGTTGAGTCACTTGGCTTTGCTTCCACCAGCAAGTTGCGCCCTTTCCTGGGTAGTTTTTCTCGGTATGGATCTGGCTGATAGCTGCCTTGCAATCTCGTTGGCTTTCAGGGTGTTTGCAAAGTTGAACGTCTTGTTGTAGAAATGACATAACTGGCGCATCTTTGCTTGCAGCTTAGTTGGCCTCATAGCTTTGGATGAAGTTAATGTACACTTGATAAAGGAGCCATGAGATCCTAACAGTAGTGTAGTTCACTGTAAAATATTGCAGTAGCTGTCTCTAAGGAGACGGACCGAAATAATTTGTTCCAGTTCCTTGGTCTAACAATCATGGCAAAGATGCTCTGGTTTATAAATTTCAACAGGCAGCAGGACTCGATGTATCTATGCTAGCAGGACAGGTCCATCGCAATGAGGCTGGACCTTACCGTGGTGCGATGGTTTGCGTACCGCAGGGATCCATTGAGCTATGCTGGGTGGTGCTTTTTTTGCACCTTCAGAGCCACTCATACCAGATTGGTCAATGGTTAGAGGCCAGACAAACTTAGCCTCCTGGTCCTCCAGGTTGGGAGTTGGATTGGGGGTGGCTCATTTCATAAAACGGGCTCCGTAGTCCAGTGCCAAAACCCGCTGCCTTGCGGTAAGGTTTTTGAACCAAAGGCTTTGGTTGAGAACCCCAATCGTTCTCCTGTCTAGGCTTGGGCAACCTGACAGTATTCTGCCCACGCAATACAATGAAACTTTCTTATAACAATTTCTTGCTGCTCTGGCCGTCGCAGAGGATAATAAACGGCGCCCTATCTGCTGCATCGAGCAGGGTGGATAGGGGTTTGGATGCTATTGCTCAGGCCTTCCCGTCTTCTTATACCCCTTCTTGCGCTTCTTCATCCTTATCGTCCCTCTCCAACTTTACTTATATCCCCCCATTTTCAATCCCCCAATTCTTGGCCCTCCCACAGCTTACTTCAATAGTCGCTTGCCTTCTAATTGCAAATCACACACAATCGCAGGGCCTCGCTCCAATCCAGTCGACAAGTGCATGTTCAGCCAAGCGGACAACGTCAGTTCATCCGTTTCCCTTTGGAGTCCTCGCGTCCCGCTAAGACTGGCATGCCTCAACGTGCGCACTCTGCTGCAGATTGGCCAACAGGCAGAACTTGCCCATACACTAGAGACCCTATCGATCGATATTTGCTGTTTATCAGAAACCCGCCTGCAAGGTTCAAGCTCCGTGCTTACCCTGAGATCCCCCACATGCGACACTGGCGTCACATTCTCATTGCGCCTGACTGGCGATGATGCAGCTTCAAATGCCGGTCAAGCTGGCGTCGGCATTGTTTTGAGCCCCCGGGCTGAAGCTGCCCTGCTTGATTGGATCCCAGTAAACAGTAGAATGTGCGCCGTTACATTAGCTGGTTCGTTCCGTGCTGCGAAGTCGCGCGGGGACAAACGGTGCCTGCTTGTCATTGCGGCCTACGCCCCCACAAACTGTAGCACTGATTCGGTGAAAGATGATTTCTATCAGCGACTTCACGAGCTTCTTCGTTACAGAAGAAGCACGGAAACTGTGGTGTTGGCTGGCGATCTAAACGCCCAAGTCGGAAAATTGTCCTCTGATGGGCTTCATCTGGGCGGCCAACATGGTGTAGGCTCCCGTAATGATAATGGTGAGCGATTGCTACAGCTGTGTGAAGATGCTCGCCTCTTTCTCGCGAGCACTAACTTTCGACACAGCACCCGCAGATGCGTGACTTGGCGGCCACCAGCCTCGGGCCAACCATGGACGCAAATCGACCATATCGCGATCAGTTACCGCTGGAGAGGCTGTGTCCAAAATTGTCGCTCGATTTGGAGCACGAGCATGGACTCTGACCACGCACTTGTCTGTGCCGACCTCCTGGGGTGTTTCGGTGGACGTCCGCGACGTCGATGTGAACGGGTTGACACTAGCCAGCTGGCGAAGCCAGATGTTCCGAATGTGTACCAAAGTGCGCTGACATCTGGGCTGAGTAAGCGTCCACTAAACACCGTTGAAGATCACTGGTCGCATATTCGTCAAACGTTACTGTTAGCAGGCATGTCTTCATGTGGCAAAGCAAATTGCCAAACCGGACATTGGGTCTCTACACAGTCTCTGAAACTTGTGGATGCTCGCCGACGTATGCCATCATCATCATCATACACGTTAGCTAGAGGTGGGGAACACCTCAGCTAGTGTGCCGCAATATAAAGAATAAAGGAGAGAAAAAAGCAACTGGTGAAAGCTGGCTGAGCTACCGGTAACGGATGGGCATCGTTCCGGTAAGCTACCAGCCGGCTGCTGTGCACCCAAAAAAATTATGATGCAAAACTATATAAATCTAAATAATGAGATCGTGGTTGGAGGGGGAGGCTAAGAGGGATGGGGTGAGACAAAAAACTCACAGCACGAACGCCACTGAGGTCGGCTCCTAGTCAAATCAGCAAATGTGTCCAACCAAACGTGTTCATCGTCTTTCGGACCCCAACCAGGGAGCCGAGACGCTCCAACAGAGGCCAGCTCAGAAGTGAGGGCCTTCATTCCTCTGGACCAAGTCATCGCCTGGCCACCCCTCCTCTTCTTTTATCCACACCCCCGGCGCGCAAACAACACACGTCGCGGAAGTCGGTGGGCTGGCATGCGTAACACGTGGCCGAGCCACCGGAGCCTGATGCGTGAAATAACGGTGTTGAGCAGTTCATTTCCTTTTCCTGTGCCATAAACAAGGCGTCGAACACGCTCGTTGCTCACGCGGTGTTCCCACCAAATGTGAGCTAAATTACGAAGGCACCGGGGGTCGAACGTAAATGGCCTCTTCAGGTCCGCTGCTTCAAGCGGCCAGGTTTCAGAACCGTACAGTAGGGTCGAACGAACTGCTGCATTGTACACTCTACCCTTCAGGGCAAGAGTGATGTCGCGCCGGCGCCATAAGTGGCGAAGGTTAGTTAAAGCGCCCCAAGCTTTTGCTACACGATTCGTAACCTCATCTTCAATCCCACGGGCGCTGATACAGCTTCCCAGGTAGTTGAATTTTTGAACGACTTCTAGCTGATCCCCACCAAGGGTCATCGTAGGAGGCCCGACGTGTTCCGGCTGGAAGCGAATACAATGAGGCTCGCAAAAATCTCAGGGCAAAACTACGTGCTAGCCAGAAGAAGGACCGCGAAACCTGGTGGTCTCATCGTGCCTCTGAGATGGAAACAGGCGCTGCCGTTGGTAATCATCGTAACTTATTCCATCTGCTACGGGAAACAGGCAGCAGGAGACCTGGTGTTAGCGAGACCATACGCGAAAAGAGTGGGCAGCCCATCCACAGCTTGTCAAAACGTTTGGAGCGTTGGGCTGAACACTTCGCAAAGCGCTTTAACCAACCTGAGTTATCGCTTTGTTCTTCGGGCATTGAGTGCCCGTCTCCTTGGGCCATCTCCTTGAATCCGCCCTCACGCGCAGAAGTCGAACGTGAGATCAGGCTGTTCAAATTGCATAAGGCCGCAGGGGCAGATAGAATTCCCCAGCCCTCTACAAATTCGGGGGACCTGCTCTAGTAGATGATCTACACGAGTTGCTAGTAAAAGTTTGGGAGCAGGAGACAGTCCCGACAGACTGGAACCGCTCCGTCATCGTCCCAATTTTCAAGGGAGGCTCCTGTTTGGAATGCGGCAATCATAGAGGGATCAGTCTGATTTCGATTGCCTCTAAAGTGCTTGACTCT
This sequence comes from Dicrocoelium dendriticum, assembly GCA_944474145.2. Lineage (NCBI taxonomy): Eukaryota > Metazoa > Platyhelminthes > Trematoda > Plagiorchiida > Dicrocoeliidae > Dicrocoelium > Dicrocoelium dendriticum. The sequence goes on along the minus strand of OX104062.1, from coordinate 59,851,505 downwards.
GTCATTCTCCACAGACTGACCAGCACTCGTGAAAGACAGATTCGGGAAGAGCAAGCCGGATTTCGTCGAGATCGGGGATGCATCGACCACATCTTCACGTTGCGTCAAGTGTTGGAGCACCGTCATGTTTATTGGCGACCCACCGTTGTCATGTTTCTTGACATAAAAGGTGCATTCGACTCAGTCGATCGATGTGCCCTTTGGGAATGTCTGCTGAGGAAAAATGTGCCTGATAAATATGTAAAGCGCTGTACGCGCATAGTTCGGGCAGGGTGAGGGTTTGTGGCAACCTGTCGCCACCCTTCAGTATCACCAGCGGTGTGTGACAAGGATGCCCACTGTCACCTTTCCTCTTCAACTTCGCTATTGATGAAGTCATGGAAACAGAGTTCGCTGGACACGACTTAGAAGGTGGGGAGCTACTTCCCGGTGAACGACTTATGGACTCGGAGTATGCGGACGATATTTCCCTAATCGGTGACAGCTCCCAGCCATGCCAAAGAGCACTGGACCGATTAGCACTGGCTGTCAATCGTTTTGGGCTATGCTTTGCTCCATCAAAATGCAAAGTATTTCTCCAAGATTGGCAGGGACCCAACCCAGCGCTAACGCTTAATGGTGATCTGCTAGAAGTCGTTCAGGAATTCAAGTACCTGGGCAGCTATATTAACACCCGTGGGATTGAAGATGAGGTTACGAACCGTATAGCAACAGCTCGAGGTGCTTTTGCCAATCTCCGCCACCTGTGGCGCAGACGCGACATTACTCTCGCCCTGAAAGGCAGAGTTAACAACGCAGCCGTCCGTTCTACTCTCTTATATGGTTGTGAAACCTGGCCCATCAGGTCGACTGACATGAAGAGACTCGTCACATTCGATCATCGCTGCCTTCGCAGCTTAGCTCATGTCTGGTGGGAACACCGCGTGAGCAATGAGCGTGTTCGGCGTCGCGTATTTGGTGCAGGAAGAGCGCGTGAACCGCGCAACGCCATTATATCATGCACCAGACTCCGATGGTTGGGCCACGTGTTTCGCATGCCATCACACCGACTCCCGCGACGGGCATTGTTTGCGCGTTGTGGGTGCGGTTGGAAGAGGAGGAGGGGAGGCCAAGTGATGACTTGGTCGAGAGAAATGAAAACCCTCACTTCGAAGTTGGCGTCGGTTGGTGCATCCCGACTGCCTGGCTGGGGTCCTAAGGACGGTGAACATGTTTGGTTGGACACACTTGCTGATATGGCTCGGAGCCGGCATCAATGGCGTTTGTGTTGTGATTTCCTTTGTCCATCCCCCTCCTGTTTAGCATCCCCCTCCAATCACGATCTCACTTGATAGGCATAATACGAGTTTCTTTTACGGCAGCCAGCTGTTAGCTCTCCGGAACGATGTCCATCCGTTACTGGGGACTCAGCCGGCGTGCCACTGTTTGTTTTCCTTTTCTTGTCTTTTGTATTGCGGCACAATAGCTGAGGTGTTTTCCACCTCCAGCTAACGTGTAATGATGATGATGATGAGCAGGACAGGTGGCCGGGCGTCTTAACTACATAGAGATGAATACCACTCCGTGGTCAAGCACCTGGATGCCTGACCTACATGCACCATTATGTTGGGTTTATCTAGAGGCAAGATTAAGTCTAATAAATGATTTCAGCCGGCCGGTGCTGGAACAGGCTTCATTTATCTTCCCAAGTTGTGGTAACCTATGAGCCAATCCGGCCCAGGTTCTATGCAATCACCGAACAAGAATGCTGCTACCGACCGCTCAAACTCTACCGCAACCCGAGCAAGCACCGGCCGATATACTCCAAGATAAACTACGGAAGAGAATGCTAAGGCAAAGGAATTAGTATGCTCGCGGACCTAAATGCCTCCCGCCACTAATCTCGAGGGAGGAGATATGGGCGCAGCCATTATTGCTCATGAAACATTTTCTCTAGTCAATGTGCCAGAATGTGGTTGTGGGCAGTGAGTTAAGTTAGTGGCGTCGCTTTCGCCACGGCGCCATGTTACACGGGCATATGGCTTTTGCTAGGGAGAAGGCTTGCCAGGCGACAACCCACGACCTAGAACACTGTCGTAAACCGTTTGTACCTTAATGTACAAGTGGCAAAGCAGCTTGCGACTGATTTCAGACTCGGTTATTAACAGTCATATTACTTCCAATTTTCACTGTTAGCTAAGCAGGAAGCTTGGTCAGGGCCGCCATAGTCTCTGAGGCCAATCGATATTGGGAGCGTCACGAAGCGTCGTCTTTTTGAGTGTCCAGTTGAGTAAAACCTCAGTTTCTTGTGGCTGGAATTTTCAGGTTATGTATACTTTTCAAGAGCGTGAAGGCATGGCGTCCAGCTAGCATTACTGGACAACGGTCGTGGTAGTGTGCAGTTGTATCCCTTTAGTGTACAGCCATGTTCTTTGTAGGTCCTTGTGGCTTGTTATGTTCTGTCCCTTGCGAAAGCTGTTTCTCAGTCAAACCACAGCTCCCCAAGCACTTCCGGACCTCGCGCAAGTTATTAACGACATTCCTGTCCCACTCTTGGAGTTACCAAGTCCAGTAACCAACCCAACAAGCCCGCCTAAGACTTATGCGAACGTCGACAAAGAAAACACGGCGGCTGCGCCCGCAAGCTGGAATCTTGGTGTGCTTAACTATAGATCTATAACCGAGTTTGTAAAAGGAAGCCCCGCCAAACCGCGGACAGAAATCATTTCTTCACAGAATTAAGCATTTGAAGAAAACGCTCAAGGACAAGCCGCTTTCTAAGCCGCCGACCTCCGAAATCGTTAAAGTCCCTGGCTGGGAACGTTGTTTCATCATAATAAACTCCCCGGAGTCCGACACAACCACGGGGCAGACAGAAACTTTATGATCAATTATTTCTAAGACGGATTGTTTCCTTACTGTGTGATGAGTGGGATCCGTGGAGCAATATCGTTCCTACTTTTTGTCTTGGCAGAGTCCATGAAGTTTCCTCCCAGATTCGTCCCCTTAAGGTTGTATGCCAGTGAAAAGTGAACAAGGAACAATGAACCATGATTTATATCGGGTAAAAATGTGTTGCTTGACAAGTCCCGCAGGATGGTGCGGGTTAACCAGCAAATAGCAAACGATAAGTGGGTTGATTGTTTGCGCGGTAACCTGGCAGGTACGCTGCTGGATAAAAATATTGTAGATGTGAATTGAATGTGAACAACGTGGCAGCAAGGGGACAGTTATAGTTGAGGTATTACATGTGGAAAATAAAAACGACAATACGCACTTCGGTCTCGCATCCTCAGGTATACGTGACATGCTAAGCCGGTTTTATTGAGAATTAATATATGCCAAAGTTGCACGATTTAGGAAACGATGTGCTGGGGGACAATGGCAACGCCCGGTCGTTTTTGTAAGTATCCTAGGTGGAGAAGAACGGATGAAGCTTGGAAGAGAATTCTAGGGTTGGCAAACCCAAATATAAAATTAATTCCGCCGGCATTCCTGGTGGCTAAACTTTGTACACCATTTCTTAGTGGTACCCATGATGTTGGTATTATGGTTTAGTTTTAGCAAGTGACAGTTTACGTGTTTAGGGTCACCCAGTATTTGGTAGATTGATATGAGCTCGCTGCGCAGCTACCTTCAGCGTCCACTGGAAATTCCCAATGACTTCGACCTTTGATGGTAAGGCAGATTTTGTAGGACCTTGACGTCCTTCGGAGCCCTGCTTTGGGTTTCTCTAGTAAACCTGTCGCGCTTCAACCAAGGTTGCCAAGCTTGGATGGCGTATTCAATGTGAGGGAGCACGTAAGAATTGTGCATCATATGAAAACTGGATGGGTCGAATATTGCGAATGTTGTCCGCAGCAAGTCGACTTGCTGGGTTGATCTCTTTGCAACCGCCTGTAACGGTTTGCAGCAGTTCAGGTCACTTTGAACGAACACACCAAGGTCGCGTGCTTAGGAAGTGGTTTGCAATACGTGGGACCCAAGCCTATACACCTAGTCAAGTCTATGGCGCAATTGAACAGCGTGATATTTTTACACGTTGAACAGTAGGTTATTCAAAACTGACCAAGTTGAAATAATGTTGTCACGCTGGAGCATTTCGTGGTTGTTCGGTACCTTTGATCGCTAGGCATAAGTTGATGTTATCTGCAAAAGGTAGGCAATCGGAAGTAAGTTCCCTCGCTAGCTCGTTTATGAAAATCATGGATCGACGGAGCAATAGCACCGAGCCTTGTGGTATGCCGCAATCCGCCACAATTGCGTTAGACATGGATTCTCGTACGCTCACTTGCAACCGACCTTCATGCAGCAAATTGCGTATCCAACGCAGCAGTGGGTCACCACCAGCCTAGCGCTGAAGTTTAGGGAGGATAATTCGGGGCTCTAAGTGACCAAACGCTTTGGAGAAGTTCAAGTAAATGACATAAACTCCTGCTCCATCATCCACTGTTTCAGTCCGGCTGTTGCGTGCAAGTAGGCAGTTCGTAGTTTATGAGCTCTTTTGTCGGAAGCCATGTTGCTCTGGTACTGTCATCTTGTGAGTGTCCATATACTGCATGAGTGCATCAGCGATGATAGACCCATAGCTTTGGGAAACATATGAAGTAGCCCTGTAGGAAGGTAATTAGTTGTGTCAATGCGGCTACCACCCTTATGAATAGGAATAATTACTCCACGCTTCCATATTGTGGGACTATAGCTTTGCGCTATACAACGCTGGGAGAATACAGCCAGTGGTTCCACCAGATCACGGGCTGCTGCCTGTAAAGCCTTCAGTCGAACGTTGGCGACCCCATGTGTGCTGTGTATATGCAGGGACAACAGTTTATTTAACCCAATTTCTGCAATAAAATTAATGTTGGATAAAGCTGATGTTAGGACAATAGAAACAGCGATAAGCTTTGGGCCTGTTACTCTCTGGTACGGAGTAATGGAACCGTAGGAGATCGGATACTTCGTTACTGCTCGCGTGCATCCGTCAGTCGCGATCAGTGCCGAAATTCCACGCTGCACCTTACGAAGGCCATTAACATGCCAGTATAAGCGTTTGCTGTCTGTGCAGAAGCTCTGCATTAACTAATGCTGATGCGTCACCTTGTCCTCGCGAACAAACGCACAGAGAAGTTACGCTATGCCACATAGACAGGCCAGGTTTCGGAAATCGTGGAGTCCTTGTGTGCTGTCCATGCTATGTCCCTCAAGGACACGCATGTGCCTGTTCTGCTCCCCAGAAATGACTTCCTTCTCCGTTAATGATGGTATGATTGCTGCGCAGACGCGTGCGGTACCAGTAGGATGAAGGTCCTTGTAAAAGTGTCGCGGCGAGTTCTGAAGCTTTCAGCTAAGAAGGTCCGTCACACCTCCCCAACAAGCGCGGATAATACGTTTTAGTGCGTGACCGTAAATACTTCCTCGTCCTCATCCTCAGGATATCCCGAATAACGTACAAAGTTGAACAGTATGGTCACATCGTCAGTACGACCCACTGATGTGCTTTTAATTATTCCCATACCATGAGTTCTTCGTTGCTGAGCAGAAGATCAATTATCGACGGCTTGTTAGCAGTTCAAGATATGGTGGGAGTGGGCATGTGGTTGTACAGAGGGTAGCTGGAAATTACCTCTTGTAAACAGTCTTTGAACTGTATGCTAACATTCGCCTCTATTACCAGACCTTGCACAGTAAAGTCGCCTGCGATGGGAATGTGACTGTATACCTTGCTCGACGCAACCTGAAGAACGTGGTTCAGTTTCAATTTCATTTAGCTGGCTAGTCGAAAAACCTCCCCGTGGTGCCAGCTGGGTGGTTTGGGTAAACCGGTTCCAGCAAATGATTCGGCGGCAGTGTTCCAGGATGTGGTGGGATTTCGATTGGCAAGCGTTCTCCCTATAGAAAACCACAGGTATCCGTTTAACAACACTGTGACGTAGCGGGTGTGACTCGCCACTAAATAAAGTCACTGCCTCTTTCCATTTCTTGGAGGATCATTCACACACCACGAACGTCAGCCGATTCGAAGTGTTCCATTGATTCTCTCTTTGATGCCCAACCCAACGAACAGAAACACACACAGTTACATTTACCAAATCACACAACATGGCTACTTCCAAATACAGACATAAACGTACTTTTACATGTCAACAGTCACATACATTCCTATGCTATTTGTCAAAATATACTAATTTGTGCAATGGCTACCCATACATGTCTATATTAATATGATCACGCTCGAGATGGTGTGCCTCGCAATGAGGAGCATAAACTATTTATTTAGTTATTTATTTCACACGCATGGATTGGTGAACGGTAAAACACAGCTGTAAGGCATGTGTCTGTTCCGTGACCATAGCGGGCACCAAAGCGAACCTGGGGCACGGATCGCTGGGTGGTCAATAAATTCCCGTCGGCTGTTAGCCTTGTAATACAGAATTACGCCACCACCCCTTCAAACTCTGTCCTTCCGAAGCAGTGACATACCAGGTAAATTGACTTCAGAATCTGCTATGGCTCAACCATGTCTCCGTAAGCATAATGATGTCCCGCGGTTGTTACGCCTGGCGTCCTCTAAGTTCCTACGACTTACAAAGGAGACCTTGTGCTTTGGCATACAAACATGATAGTGTTTTTGATGTTAGAACTGTGTGGGTGGACAACAAATTCGTGTTTAGGTTTAAGCCAACCGTTCGTCGTTCGGCCGCTACTCGGTTCGTGGCGTGGGTATTTATTTCTTGAATTTCAGTTAAGCTGCGTGGTAGCATGGACTATTCCATTCGAAACGTTCCCTTGCGGATCTTCCTGTCCCATCAGATGTCGCTAACGCCAATTTGTCTACAAACCTGCAGGATTGTGGAGGCAAATATTTTTATGTTCCATGTTCCAATGAAGTGCTGATAACTAGTGGCCGTGCGCCTGCCACCGTTAGCCTGATTTCGGTAGATAACCTGGAGCGAGGCTTAAACTAGTTATCTAGTAGGACTTCTGTCGGGCCATAGGAGTTTTGCACGACTTTCAATATTTTTGGACCGCAGCCCTAGTAATTGATGAAGGAACCCTGGTTAGTGGTTTGGCGATAACGTGATCCAGAGCGTGCCCCGCGGATGTAGCACCACTGATTTCGGACATGCTTTTGCGCTCCGTGTTCATGAGAGCCCATACTTCAGGAACACCATGAACGAATACGGCTTTTTGCTTTCATTCGTAGGAAGACAGCCATGGTTTTCCAGTTTGAGCTTCCTTTCCAAGGAATGTCGGGTAGAATGCCTATCCCGCCCGATGATTTGCGAAGGTGAACTGCTGGGTGTAAGACTTTCTCTGTCTCCTCAGTTGCATTCCATGTTACTCGAAGCAAGGTGGTTCGTCGTAGTGCACTGAAGTAGGGTGACGCGCTACACGTCGTAGTCCAGCTGGGTCAAGCCGAATACCAAGCGTATCGTAGATGGTATGTCACTGGTGGCGATCAGATACGGACTTGCCCCTTATTGTGCCAGTACTGGAATCAGGAGCGTTAGTGCATACGACCGTTAACGCACTGTAGTTCTGTTTAGCGAAATTTGGTTTGTGTGTTGTGGTTGTTAACGGATTGTTTGGCGGGCGCTAAGGTAAGTTGTGAAAACAGCGTCGCCTCGCTCGTGCTTGGTATAGAATACGGATGTACGGGGATCTCTCTAGGCGTTTTTATTGAGGCCATCAATGCGTATGTTATTTGACACGCGGCTGTCGTTATTGTGACCAGCTCGTGAGATCTGGCGTCTAAGGATAAGTTAACAACAGTCAATCTGTATGTGCCTTGCCTACTTAAAGGGTTAGTAACTGTGCTAGTAGGTACTGCAGATGCCGCCGTGTGGTTAGCAAGCCGGACTTTAGCGTTTAACCTAGGGACAGAGCTCTGAGGGGTATGTTGTAGAGTAAGCTCGGTGTTGTTAGATTCTAATGGCAAAGCCTTGAAGCCCGCCGTCTGCGGGACGGGTGGAGTTTGCTATTCGCACGTTTTCTAGAGCGGTTTGCATTTGAGTATTGGGATTAACCTGAAGGTATGGCAAAGCCAGAGCCCATGAGATAGGTTGATTTGTTTCCTAGTATAGTTGACTTAGACCATCACAGATCAGGATACACAACTAATGCCACGTTTAACTGCTCGTTTACTCATCCGCTTCCAACATTTGCGGCTAGGTGGAATCAATTCCCTTGAGGGCCATGGTTGAAAATGAACGCTGTCCTTGTTTGGTCACGTGGAGTAGAGGGCGAGTGACCCTCACGTTCTTTGTCCCAATGAACTGTAGACATCGGTTGCCGTAGACGGGTTTCCACGATGAGGACACACGTACAGGGAGTTTGGCCAGCTTATTGATCCACACTAGTTCCTGTGGGACAAAGTCTTTGGTATTGGTGTTTAGTGGGTGGCTGACGGCAGAAAGTGCCAAAGATGGGCAAATGCAATTGAAACGGCAGCTGGTGTCGCAGCTTCCTAAGTAGTGATCCTATTGATGTAGTTCTAGGACCACCAGATAGCGCGGAAAATCCTTGGTTGCTCATAGTATCCTAGCAATGAAAACTGTTACGAAAAAGACAGTAGCACATCTGCATATAAGCACGAAGCGCGTCGAAACAACTTGTGTTGCACAACTTACTCTCCGTAGGAAAGGCATCCGTAAGAGTATGTCCACTGAACACAGTGCGATATTCCGTTTCAAATGAGTATAATGTCTGCGCTTGGTGAAGAGGAAGAAATAAAATGTGACAGCGGAGAGCACATTTACTATGCGGCCAGTAGGTGCGTCACCCGGTGCTGAGGAATGCTGTCGGATCCTTCGACGCACTTCGCGCCTCAAAGGAGGGTCGGTTCACCTTTTGCGTGCTGTATTCCCGGAGGACCGCGTTAAAATGAAAATTGCAGTGGAAGTATTGTTAACCCGCTGCGCAAACAGTGAAAATGACTTGTGTATTGAGGATTTTCGCCTGAATCGGAAAATGCAGAGGACGCACTAAAGCCAGTCCATGTCTTTCCCGGACCTAAAGGTCAACCACTGGATTGCCCTTACTGTTCGTGATCCTCCGCAGCCTGCGTAACGCACTAGCTGAAGTTGTGCACCATGAGTCAGTACTTCTCCCGAACCTTATGGCCTTAAATGAGACATGGTTTTCCTCAGAGCTCCCAGATCCCGAAGCACATATTTCTGCCTACACTCTCTCCCCAGCTGCTCACATTTGTCTGAGGTACTGGGACGGCGTTATACTCTACTGCAGAGAGAATCTGGAGGTCCATGTATATGAAGTCGTCTTAGGAGGGGACGGATGCTCCGAAGTGATTTAGTATTGTATCCACGATGGACGTAGATCGCTCCTTCTTGGTGTTTTCTACAGAGCTCCCCTGACTCCTAGTGATCGTTTATCGGAGACTAAAAGACATGGGAGAAATGAGGATTGTTTAGTAGTGGGGACTATAAACCCCCTATGGTTGATTGGGATCTGCTTCACTGCGCTGCTGCACAGGAATCATTTGCTTCTACCTTCCTGAAAGCTGTCCTTGAAAGCAATTTAATTCAAGATTTCACGGCACCTACTCGCATTAGCCCTTGTCAGATGCTGCAGTACCCTAACTTGTGCTTTTGCCTGCACAATCGGATGTTTCTGCCTTGAACGTTTTACCACCAATCGAGATAAGTGCACACTACCTAAGTTCCTTTCACTGGATCACACAGTAGAGCATTCAAAACCACGATGTCTGCCGCCGGAATTTCTGGCGTGCTGAGCCAAGCCGCTTGAAGCTGGCCGCTTGCGTGGAGGATTGAAGCCTTTCGCAACACTTAGGCGTCGATAATGCTTGGTGTCCTGTTTAATCATTAAGGTTGGCTGTTATTATTGTAGTTTTTCCCATACCCAAACGAAAGCTCGTTACCAGTGGTTCCCTGGATTGCGGGAGACTTACAAGCACTCATAAAGCAAAAGCACAAACGATAGGAACGTTATAGAATTTCGAGATTGGAAACTGGTTATATAACTTATACATTGGTTTGGAACGTGTGTACACAGAAAAAGCTTACTAACCGGTGGCAAGACGAAACCCATCTGGCCTAAAGTTCCAAGTTAAAACCGAAGCTACTTTGCTCATATTTGAAAAGCAGCACCAGAGCCGAAAGTAGAATACCGCCTTTGTAGGCCCAGCTCTTAAAACCGTGCTCCATAACGACGCTGCTAGTCTTTTAGTTTACCAGTATACGTCGATCTATTCCATAGAGGTTGCTCATTATTCGTACTTGCTTTCGCTTCCCAGTGAGCAAGACATAAATGCTAGTACCGTGCACAAACGTTTGTGCATGCTGGATCCACTTTTTCCGAGGGCCTGATAGAGTGCATCCTCTTTTCCTAAAGATTGTGGCCGAATATATTGCTGTTGCTATCTGGCACGCATTTCGGCATTCACCTGAGGCTGGGCATCCTCCGTTTGCCCGGAAAGAGGGCAAAGGCAAGCCCCCAAACAAAGGAGGAGCTCGATATGGTCTTACAAATTATCGGCCTATCTGTATAACATCTCTTGTTTGCAAAGTTTTGGAATGGATGCTCAAGCAAGCTCTCAAGCTGCATTTCTAAAACCTTAAGGTCATTTTAGCCACAAGGCAAAACTTTCATCCTTTGCGTTCATGTATCACCAATCTTTTGGTAGTTCACGAAAATTGTAATAAATCCATTAGTGCTACAAAGCGACTGGATGTCGTATTTTGTGGCTTTCAGAAAAGCTGTTGACAAGGCTCCACACGAAATTTTGCTTGCCATACTTCGCAGATTGGGTGGTTCAGGAAAAAGCCCTCCTTGGCTCACAGAGCTCTTGCATGGAGGAGCTTTCCGCGTGAAAGTAACTGCGTATCTTTCCGTCCCTGTAAAAATGACCAACGGTGTTCCGCAGGGCTCTGTTATGGGCACTGAACATTTTAAAGTTTATTACTGACCTGGTGTCCGTACTACATGCAGGTTGTTTGAGTTACGCAGATAATTAAACGCTGCGAGTGGAAGTCTTCTGTGCGGATGAAGTTGATGTATTACAAACCAGGCTCGCTTTGCTGCATGGTTGCTCGGTCAGGGGCCAATTACCCATAAATCAAGCTGAATGCTCCATCCTTCCGATCGGTGCCTCCGAACCCTTTGGACTTTATCAAATCGGTGAGCTTCTGATGCCAAAGTTTAATAGTGAGTGGGAGCAAGGCTGCGTTGTGACCGCAGACCTAAACTCGACTGGACACTTTGAGCAAAATTGCTTCTGCCAACAAAATGTTTTCCTCACACGACGCTCATTCTCCTGCTTGATTCCGGAAACGTTCAGGCTCGTGTTCACTTCTCTTGTGCATCCGATCCTTTCGAGAAAACTGCCCGCTGCCTCCTCTCTTTCCAACTTTGCACGCAACTTGATGGAAATATTTAAGGGGTGGGGATCTAAATCTATTAAGTAGTTACGAAAACTGCTGTACCTCCTCCTCAGAGCCTGAACCGGTTCTACCTAGCTTAACGCCGATATCGCGGTGATTTGCTTTTCATACAACTTGTCGTTAGAAGTGAAAATGGAGTGTAAACGCAGGATTGCTTTCCACCCAATTCCTTCAGTTCGACTCGGGGTCACCATTGGAAATTGTTTAAACAAAGGAGACTTCGGGTCCGTTGTGACGTCCCTCTAGCTGCCAGAGTAGTAAACGAGTGGAATAACCCACTTGTGCAAGTCGTTGATGCGCAGTCGAAGGAATGTTTCAAACATCGATTGGACTGTGCTTTCGCTCGGCCACATCTGGTATACTGCCTCCAGGCTTGTCCGCCCTGCCTCCTCCGGGACAAAATGGTCCTAGAGAGGGTTTTACGGGTGGGTAAGAGGCTAGTTGAGGGATAATAAGGACGGACATGCCCCGCGCGTCTAGTAGGTTTGGAAATGCATTCAATACACGCCGAAAGGGTTAGAGGAAACGTACTTATAACCTAAACTATCGTAACTTGGAAGGCTGGTCCAGGTTTACCTAGGCTGTCCAGTCCCGCTAGATTGTCTGTTCTACGCAGTCATTCCTTGAAGCTGGACAAACCGCGCTCTGATCGGATTAGGGCGGAAATCCGGCTGTTACGCGTAGTCATCGAGTATTGGGACATGGTACCGAAACTGTTGTCAGGAATCTACTGTTAAGCAATTCGAGCGGCAGGTTGACGCACTTGGGTGGCAGCACCAAACCTCGCTTTTTTCCTGACTAACGCGCAGCCTCATAATTCCATTTGCTTTTCTCTCCATCTCTTCATGCCTTAGTATTATTATCCCAGTTCAAGTGAACTTATTTATTCTTTACCTTCGATTTCCTCCTATCTTTTGCTTACTTCCCGTGACTGCTACAGTAGAGACTGATACGGCAGGAAACGTGGGCATTAACTGGTTGGCCAGGGTGCCATACGGGTATTCCGTTTTAGATCCATTTATAACTCAGTGCACTGCATCAATACCTATCTCAGTGATCCACTCAAGATGGAACACACGGACCTCTTTTATCGTTCCAGTCCCACCCGAACTTGAACTTGATCCTTACCTGTTGAGTAAAATCGGATCTTGTTTCTTCTTGTCTCAATGCGGCGGTTCCTTTGATACCTACATGCAATGTCAACCTTCATCCCTGCTAGAAACGGGAGGCTATGGAGCATGCAATTGATCGCTCCTTCTGCTCTCTAGTTTTCATTGATCCAATGATCCGAACTCAACCTTGTCCTTGGAGAATATCCGACCTTGTAACTGCGTTTAGCGTTTGGCCGGAAGTCTCTAATGACGCCTAAGGTTCTTACCGTTTTCTCATTTCATTTGCGTGCAGGAGGATATCGAGGTCACTCACGAAGATCAACAAAGAATAAATAGTTTTTCCATTTGGAATCTAAAATACCGGGATTTCACTGGCGAATATGAACAAAAGAAGGTTAGTAATGTCTATCATCTAAAAGCACTTGCAGAAGGAACTCGCGAATTTGAATGATGCTGAAGACGAACTTATTCTTTCAGAGTTGGATACGCATCCGTATCCTTTTGTTACAGTTTTTGCATTTCGTTTTATACTTAAGCCATTGTTTGCTTTGACTGTTTTGACTTGGCTGCTCTGTAGCAGTTGCTCATAAATTAGTCCCGCCAAGCTGCCTAGTCTCCGAGGTCACCCGTTGAAGCTGCACAAACAGCGTTCTGACCGGGTAAGGAAGGAAACTCGCTTGTCGCTTCGAGTTATTGAACGTTGGAACTCGCTTCCGACGCACGTGGTTAGGGAGTCTACGGTAGAGGGTTTCGAGCGTCAGTTAGATGCTCTTGGGTGGCAGTACCAAACCTTCCCCTTCTCCTAACCGACTGGTATCTTCAACTTTTCCTTCGTTCTTTTTTAATTTTCTTCTCACCTTGGTATTATCATTATTTAGCTGACATTCCTCTTCTTTTTTTTCTTAGCTTACCCTTCACTCTTTTACTTCACATAAACCGGCCTGGCAGGGATTGCTGGGCAGGAAAATGTGGGCAGTAATTGGTTGGACAGGGTGTGATGCGGTCTTTGTTTTAGGCTTTTCAACATCTCAAGCAGACCTGTCAATTCCCGATCCAACGATACGCAAAAGAAGGAACATTCACGGGATTATCCTATCGTTCCGGTCCCAACTGAACTTGAACTTGAACCATTAGGGCCAAATAGCCCCATAACACGTTATCTGCTTAGCGGTTATGAACTACACCATGTTTCCAAACTGGTAGACTTAGGGGGGTCACGTTGTCTTCAAAACTTATATCCAGTGAGAACTGGAGGAAAGCTACTTGCAAGGGTTTCAGAATGTTGTGGATGATCCGCAGGGTATTCGCGACCATCACAGCCGATATGCTTGTTAGGTTATTCTCATCCTTTGTCAGGCTGCATTTGTAATACTGCATGCAGGCTTGTGCGCCTTGCTTAGTCAGGGACAGGATGTCGGTGGTGTTGAGTTGGAACCAAAATGGTTCATGAGCTACGGAACTTTTTTTTACCCAGAAAGACTGCTTGAGCTGGGAATGTTCTCAATGCATTATCGTCGCCATCGAAACGACCTGATCTTGATCTATCGCATACGTACCGGTGAAACCGGCCCCGATTTATCTGGGCTTTTCCAACCGGCTCAGCTTCCATCTCTCCGAGGTCACTCGATGAAGCTACACAAACCTCGATCGAGTGGGATTCGGGCGGACTTTCGTTTATCACGCCGAGTAGTGGATTCCTGGAATGCACTGCCCGAGAACGTGGTATTGGCACCAACGGTGGAAGAGTTCGAACACCGATTTGATGCTGTTGATCTTCCATTCTTAACATTCCCGTTCACATCTTAGCTTATTCACCCTATTGAATTATTAACTTTATTACTTTTTGATTCTTGACGCTCTTATTACTTTCGTACTTCTGTTTCTTATTTCACGTAACCGGTGCGACGGGACTGCCAATGAAGGCTGCGTGGGTATTAGGTGGTTGACCGTGGTATGATTCGTGCGCGCGCTTATCTGTCTTTTCCGGATTCCAGTTATCGCGGACGAATAATACCCTGGGTCAACGATGCGCCACGGAAGGAACATTCACGGGGATTTCTCTTACAGTTCTAGTTTCACTTAAATTTGAACTTTCGCCATGCCCAATAAAATGCGTGCGCAAATGCTGGCCAGCCGGCTGATGTTGTGGTTTCGTCATCTTTCTGATTTAACAATGGGACTGTTAACTTTCGTATTATTACCGTCTTCAACCGGATGTACCTGGAATAGGTATATTTGCCCCTTCATGCCTTAAGCTTTTACTCGTCTATTAGGGCTTCCCCTTAATTCATTTTCACTTGCATCTCAATATTACTTATGCAATTTGGTAAGCTTGTCTTTCCCCTTATTTCCTTTCGTTTTCTTTACTTCACGTGACCGGCACAGCGGGGACTGCTAGTGCAGGGCACGTGGGCATTGTTTGGTTGACCATGTGAATTGTGTGTTAAGCTGGCTCCCCTTTGGCAGATCAATCCACTGCATTCCCTGTGGCTCAACGACAATTTGGAATGTGGTACATCCAACACACCCCTTAATACACTGTTCCTGGTCATGAATGCTGTCCAAACTTAACGAAACTCTAAATTGTTCTACTGCAGTTGCAAAGCCGTAAGACAATACCAGTTTTTTCAGTGGCCGAAATTTGTCACTGGGACGGCCAGGTATAAAAGATAGGATTCCTCAGCGGCAGCCTATCGCTCATTCACACTGATTGAAAGTATGATTTCATTAAGTTAAGATCTATAGGTAAAACCAGTAGTGTTAATGATGTACTATAAACTTTAATGAGTCATTTATACATATTTTGTTCTTTATTTTTTCCCGTCTGCGACTGACCAAAAACGTTCAGATGGAACGGCTGGCCTTTCGTCTGTGCGCATTAACTGACAATATGCGTAAGGAACACCGTCCTACTCGTTGAACAGAATAGCGCAGTGTTTATCCTGTCTCCGAGCCACGAAACGGCCCGGTTAACATAATAGTCCCGGCTGACTCTTGGATTCAAACTTCTTTCGTGGCCCTCAGCCGTTTCCGCACTGATGGTCTGGGTCCTCCCTTGTCTTGTCTCTGGACGGTAGTGGAGTGTCCTGCGAGTAATCAATAAAATGATCGTCTTCTCCGACTGTTACAAGTCCAGTGTAGTGGCGATATTCAAAGAAGAG
Organism: Dicrocoelium dendriticum; assembly: GCA_944474145.2. NCBI lineage: Eukaryota > Metazoa > Platyhelminthes > Trematoda > Plagiorchiida > Dicrocoeliidae > Dicrocoelium > Dicrocoelium dendriticum. The sequence continues at coordinate 59,835,833 of OX104062.1, read as the reverse complement.
TTTCGAAGTTTGTACTAACCGGCGGTGTATTAGCCTTCTACTAGTTACGAAATCGCTAGCTTTTCCTCTAGCGCTCTGCGATTTGCGGAACGAGATTGTCAGACGAACGAAGATGATGATGATGATGTGTCAGCTTATACGCCGTAACGGCGCTTCGCTGCCGCGCGACCACCACCAGTCACGCGCGGGCTGAGTATACCGCGAGGACGCCCACCCCTACGCGGATTCGAACCGGTGACCTTATGGTTGGGAAGCAAACGTGCCGACCACTCGGCCACCGGTCGACGAACGAAGAACTGTTTATTGGTCATGATTAGGCAGCATAACTCGTAACCTTATTTCTCAGGTGTAGGGGTAGCATCACACTAACCGAAGACGGACTACAGCTGTTTTCATCGATTTCAAACACACTTTGGCTTAGTCACTGTTTTGTCCCATATACTTCACCGGAAAAATGTTCCCGTTAAGTATATGAGCTTGTTACACCACTTTTGCTGGAGCGCCTTAGGTCGCATCTGTATCCACGATCAATTGCTAGGTGCTTTCTTGACAGTTACGTTCACGACGTTTGTTCCATGCTTCATGTTCATTTACTTTTACTGTGTATTCCACCGTGAATTGCTCAATTATGCATCCTCACTTCCGTGTATCAAATTCCAGTGTATAAAAATTAGTTGTCTCGTGTTACGTGGGCGTCTTCATAGTGCTGTTTGACTATCACCAGGCAGCATACCAGTCGACGGCTAACAATTTTATGGAGGAGGTATTCTGATTCGATCCTTTGCAGCCAAATTCATTTAGGTGGTCAACACGTGCCTGTGGAAGCGCTTGGCGGTCACTTCATCCGATTGGGGATATTCAACGGCGTAGGTCTCTCGAATCATACAGGATCCGAACCCACAGTTTTCCTATTAGAAATCGGGGTCTTAAGACACTGAACTATAAGAGAGGGCGGTAGGCCGGTATAGCTAGTCATTAGTTGCGTTATGGCGTAGCCCATCATCTGTAATGATCTCACCATCTGACATGCCACTTGCAGAACCTTTGATCGCGACAATAGGGAGTTTAGTTGATCACTTTAACTTGCAGCTGCATTAGCGGTGGTAGGTACCTGACCAATTGAATTGCTCCATTATAAAACTGCCACAACGTTCAGCGACCTTTGGCACCTGAAGGTGGTTCTCCTTGGTCTCGAACGTCCTGTCCACAGGATCACTGATGGTTATCATCTACTGCACTAAGACGGCCTATCCTGCTCTTTGACTATTGTTTGCTGTGGAACACTGATTATCTCGGGTGGCACTAGCGTATCCACAACGATGGAGTGCACAAGCAAACACTAGGTGTTGATACTCAGGTTAGTTTGTTGGATACATGAGGAAGACTAGATGGCTCGCGTCGATTTTTGCACGTCCAACGTGCGCTCACGCAGGCTCACTGAGGATGGCGTTGTTTCGTGCATCAGGTCTAGGATAGCGCGACGTTCAAATGGCATTCGTCAACCTTGCAACTGAGACCGTTGGGGAGTAAACGTGGTGTTATTAGCCCATATTGCGTTCCAGAAGAAAAAGAAACAAGTCCATCAGAGTACGCCGAAGCGAGGCACTGACGCTTTGCTGACACACCACCATCATTACTCGTGCGGGGGCTACGAATTCTGCGAGGTCGCTCGCACCTACGCAGATTCGAACCGCGGTGACCTTTGGGTTGCAAGACAGACGCCTAGTCCATTCGGCCACCGGCCTTCTTGCTTTCCAGAGCGAAGTTAACGCAACCTTTTCTGGCCTGGATCGGGACGTTATAGAGCAATACTCGCGATCTGCACCAGTGGTGTTTGATATCCACCTTCCTGCCTACAGTTTACAACGGTCCCTGTGAAGTGAAGTTGCCGCAATGTTGGGTAATAAAGGCCGTAACGCAGCTGTCTCGTCCACACGTCTTTATCCTCGTACGATTTCCAACTGTCTCTGACCATGCGCTGTTGGAAAACGTAGGCATCTTTGTCCTGGAGTTTATATATATATATATATATGTATATATATATGTATATATATATATATATGGCGGCAGAACTAATGGTGCGCTGAGGCTGGTTGTGGCTAGATCCTGACAGATGATCTACCCACTGCTGCTACGGCTGCACCATTGGCTCATGTCCTGGACGCCTCCTCGTGGCGACCGCTGGGTGAGAGTTGGGTTTCGCCCTTCTCCCTGCCAAGATCCAGGACACCAATCCGCATGAGTCAGTGAACTGACCATGTGCTAGACCCGCTGCCTTTCGGGTGTACATTTAATCGAAGGCTGAGGACCCTAGTCGTTCTCCTGTCAGGTGTGGTCAGGTGGTCACCCTAGTCCATCCTCTTCGGAAGTTAGAGTGGTCGATGGCCCTCTTCCCGTAAAACCTAGCCATGGGAGACGACAGGTCTACGGGTTATAAGCCCACAGCTCGATTGGCGTAGAGCACGAGCGCCACGCACTTTCTCTGACGGTGGGAGGGCACCTCCTGGTGTTTAAGGGTTTGCTACTGCCCGCCTCAAGCCAGGCAGCCCCTGGTCAAATTGGTGCAAACCCGCCAAAACCCACCTGCGTCCGGCCGTGGTCGCAGGTGCGTATCCTACTACGGTCGCAAAACATATATGAATCGTTCCAGTAACTCCAAGGCTGCGTATGACGGCCGTCAAGCAGATCCCAATCTGTCTCTGCAATCACATTCCTGAGCTGAATCTGCTCCCCACTGCCTTGTGGGTCTGGCCATTGAGCCAAAGGCTCCGGGCGTAGTCCCTCAAGCAAACCTCCAAATCACCCACTGTCTTGTCGGTAAGGCTATTGAGCCAAAGGCTCTGGGCAGAGTCCCTCAAGAAAACCTCCGAAGCACAACGACCACCTCGCGTGCGATTGCCCACCAATGCTATCGTATGCCTGTGCGCAAAGCACTCAGCATCGGGTGCTGGAAAGTGCGCGCACTACTGAACCGGAACTCCAGTGAGCGCCCCGAGCGACGCCTGCACTGGTCGCCGTTGAGCTGGCGCGTTACCACATCGATATTGCGGCGCTCAATGAAACTCGGCTCGTTGAGCAAGGTAAGTTGCATGAAACAGGTGCTGGCTACACATTCTGCTGGGTGGGCAACGCCGCCTCAGCACCACGTGATCATGGGTTCGGATTTGCAATATCCGATCGCCTCCATGGCCAGCTGGGGGTGAATCAACAGGCATCAGCGCGCGACTGATGACTGTTCACCTACGACTTGGCAGAGGTAAGTTTGCCACTTTTATAAGCACGTACGGTTCGCCCATTGCTTGTCCTGATGACACGCGTTATCAACTCTACACCGAGCTATCCTCCGTGATACGGTCTGTGCCGAGGAGCGACCGACTATTTCTGCTGGGTGGTTTCAACGCGCGCGTTGGGCGTGATGCCTCGGTGTGGGCAGATGTTATCGGTTCGTATGGCATTGGTTCAGCGAATGCGAACGGTGACAGGTTGCTCTCACTGTGTGCCACTCGCGGCCTGACGATCACGAACACTCGGTTTGCACTGAGTGCGAGTGATATAGCAACTTGAACGCACCCACGGAGTGGTCACGCTCACCTACTCGACTATGTTATCGTACGTCAGCGTGATATGCGTTAAATGCGCATGACACGTGTACTGCGTGGAGCTGAGTGTGGCACTGACCACAAATTGGTGCGGACCAAACTGTACATATATTGTCGTAAATCTATGTATTGCACTCCCGCCGTCAGTCGGCGTAAATTGGTGTCGGGGAAGAATGCAGCATTTGCTTCACAAGTGGCAGACCCCAGTGACTTGGGGAAGGTTAGTCAGTTTCGCAAACTTCGACGGCGACTGACCCGAGAGCTCCGTCGCATTACAAATGCATGGTGGACGTAGAAGGCGAAGCAAATGGAATGCTACGCCGAACGCCGCCAACACAAGGAATTCTTTGACTCCTTGAAGTCGGTGTATGAACCGAGATTGGAGCCGCTGAGGACACTGATCGATGGTAGTTCAGGCGCTACCTGCACACAGACTGCAGACATAATGCAGATCTGGCGGAAAAACTTCGACTGTCACTTGAACAACCGTTCAGAGATTGACTGGCCTACATTGAACGGCCTCAAGCAGCGCGATGTGAAGACGAGTTTGGCGCACACGCCGACACTGGATGAGACGCAGAGAGCATTTTCTCAGCTGCGAAACGGCATGCCGGTGCCGACGGGATCCCGCCTGAAGTATTGAAACACGGCGGACCTGTGGTGGTGACTGCGCTGCACCACTTGGTGCAATGCGTATGGATTGAGGAGGAGGTGCCTATTGAGCTAATGGATGCCCTTGTGCTACCACTTTACAAGGGCAAAGGAAACAAGTAACGTGCCACGAATTATTGAGGTATCAACTTGCTGAGTTGTTTGGGCAAAGTGATTGCCCAAATCCTACTCAACCGCCTCGTGAGTCAGGTTGTGGAACCGAACCTAGCGAAGAGCTATGTAGGTTCCGTTCGAGTCGCAGCACCATCAATATGGTGTTTGCGGCTCGTCAGTTGTTGGAGAAGTGCAGAGAACGACACCAGGCGTTGTACTCGCTGTTTTTTGATTTCACCAAGGCATTTGATATGGTGAACTGCGAGGCATTGTGACTGATATTAGGTAAGTTTGGTTGTCCGAGTCTTTTTGTAAGTTTAGTTGAATGTCTGCACAGTGGTATGCGAGCGAGAGTGTAGCTGAGTGGACAGATCTCGGATGACTTTGCAGTTGTCTCTGGTGTGAAGCAAGGCCTTGTCTTAGCTCCTGCCTTGTTTGCTATTTTCATGCCATGATGTCTTGTGCTTTTAATGTCACTTGTGCTTGCGGTGTTCGTGTGGATCACCGTATTGATGGTGGGTTGCTGAACATCCGTCGTTTCGGTGCGAAAACCCTAGTCTGTGAAACAACTTCCCGTATGCTGGTGTTCGCTGACGACTGTGTGTTGTTTGCGGATAGTGCGGATGACTTGCAGCACATGCCTAGTGCTCTGGCTTCGACAGCGGCCACGTTCGGGCTCACCATCAACACATCATCATCATCAACAGCAGTACATCAGCCATTTGAACTGATGCTTCGCTGCCATACAACCATGAGGACCTATGAAGTAAAGAATAAGAAGAGGGAGAGAAGGGGGACTTACCTGAAAACCTTAATGCCCTAAGCAAACATTCAGGGTCAAGGCGCCTACACCTTCTGTAGACAACATTCCGTCACAAACAGCTGGCTATCGTGCAAAGATAAGGCGGCATCGGCGAGACAGCTTCCTTGCGGCTTTCACTGCCACGCGTCATAATCAGCCATTATTCCGCAGATAACTCAGCACCAAACACACTTTAAACAGACAATCCGATTAGGAGACGTCAGCAGACGCGCCACTGGTGTCGGTTGCGAGCCATGTCCTGTAAAGTCTCGAGCCAGGCACAAGGTGAGTCACGTGGACTCCAACCCGGAAGGCGAGACGGACCAACGGCACCCAGTTTGGTCGTCAGTGACTTCATTTCCCGCTGCCAAGTCAACTTCTGTCCACCTCGAGCTTTGCGCCATCCTACAACTGGTAGACTGAACAAGGCCCTCCTGGGTAAGCGGTGACCAGGCATGCGTAGCACGTGCCCGAGCCAACGCAACTTATTCAGTGCTATCTGTTGTTCTAGGGAGCTAGCATGATCATCACCACCTAGCACTCGCCTACGCAAATCATCGTTGCGGACACGCTGGTGCCATCCGACACCAGCAATGCTTCGCAAACAACGATGATCAAAGACTTGAAGGCGCCTCAGATCTTCAGACCGAAGGGGCCAAGTCTCACTACCATACAGCAGAACGGCCCTCACTGTGGCCTTCAACACAATGGCCATCACACAATGGCCATCAACACAATGGTGCCGCGAATCACCATTGGTGCTGCATTATTGGAAACCACCCGCTTTTGCTATCTTGGGAGTGTGAGTTTGACTGACCAGCAGACACAGTGAGCTCCGTATCCGCGTATAGTGGGCAGCGGCGGCATTCGGGATCCTTGGGTACTGAGTGTGGAACAGTCAGCAGCTTACCGTCGGCACGAAGCTGATGGTGTACAAATCCATGGTGCAGTCTGTTTTTCTGTACGACAATGAAACGTGGACGATGTACCGGCGGGATATGCGATATTTCGAGTGGTTTCGTCAACAGTGTCTGCGACGGATACTGCGCATCGGTTGGTGGGACAGAGTTGTAGACACGGAAGTGTTGCGCGGAAGTGGAATGTATGCAGTGGACTGCATGCTTTTGCTGAGACACCTGAGGTGGCTCAGTCATGTGTGGCCTATGCTTTCGACACGAGTACTGAAGCAGCTATTATATGGTCAAGTGAGTGTAAGGGAAGCGGCATGTGGGAAAACCGAAGCTTCGTTAGCAGGACATAATCAAAGTGATCCTCTCACGTTCTACTATTGATTTCCGATGTTGGGAATCGAAGACGATTGATCAGTGTGCATGGCGCGATTTGATCACGAAGGCAGTTGTCGAAGTGCGGGAGAAAGACCTCATGCATGCAGAGAAGAAGCGGCAAGCACCGATGGTGCTGTAGCACATGCGGTCGCGAGTGCCTGAGTCAGACAGGCCTAGTGAGCCATGAGCAAGGCAACTCGGGACCACTACCGAAGCGACGACGGGCGCTGCAGAGAACGTAGACAGAACCGGCGCAGCGTTTGTAGATACGCTGCATTCGATTTACTAACCGCTTGCATGCTAAGTCTATTTATTTCAGGTGGTGGGTTTTCAATTTTGTCCTAATGCTTTTATTTTTCAGATGAATGTCTACCTTTACTCTCTTCTATAAACTTGCACACGTCGCTTAAGCCAATTGTAGTTAATTTCGACAACATTTTCGTGTTTGTCATTTCCCTAAAATATACTTTCCGACCTCGTGAACTGATGTCGGATTCGTTTATAGACAACTGATTTCATCTGCTCACTAATTTGATATTTATGTCGCCGTTTCCTTATGCATTACTCGATTTATTTTATTTGTTATCTTTCACACAAATGATGGGCTCTTGCTTGATATCCCCCATGTGGCTGCGCTTGATGTGCATGTTGACAAGGTGCCTACCGGTCTATTACCCACTACCTCGTCCATACTGGCTCCAGGAGACAGTTGGTCGTCGTTGTTGGAGGGAACGGGGTGCACGGTCCTTGTGGCCGTGTTAGGATCAGTGGTTCCATGCACTCAGTGTGGAGCGGACTACGGTCCAGCCACCACCTTGTGTGTGATTGATTCCCCAACTACAGCGTGATTGTGTTTGCCTGTGAAGGAGTGTGGGCCGGCTCCGTTGATGAAACGTGGCTCCCATCCACATGCCTCCCGGTCTTATTCCTTCGGGTTTACACTGGATATGGGTTGTGTGCTTGGAGCTGTGGGTGGTGCAGCGCAAGTCACCCATTGTCCCTCTGTAGGCGCAGGCGTCCTGTGCCTGGCCACAGTGACAGGCAAATCCGAAACCGGATGCCGCCAACGATATATATATATATATATATATATATATATATATATATATATATATATATATATATATATATACAGTCTATTAACAGACATTGTGCCATCAGAACCATGGCAGAAGAAAAAAATGAAGATAAAAACACGAACTGCGATTTAAAAAATGGGAAACGATTTTTTTGGTTTTACACACGCCGTTTTGAATTTCTTGTTTTGTGAGTTTTTTGTGTATTAAAGGAGGATATAATGGCTAAACCACGTTGACATCACTGATGTCTGTTGCGAGTCATGACGTCCAATTTTTCCAACCACTGAGATTCAGCATCTCTTGGTTCCCAAGCCCGAAAATGAATTGGTCCAACTACCGTCAAACTTGAGGTTGCCTTCTTCATGCTCCTTCTCCACGTCATTAGCTGTCCACCGCGGCACATTTTCCACTCGCTCCCTGGGAGTGCAAATAACGCTCGACGTGGAAGGCGATGGGCTGGAAAGCGCAAAACGTGCCCGAGCCAACGAATGCGATGTCGGAGAATAATGTCCTGAAGACTGGCACTACTCGGTCTCGCCATTCTGCGTTGCTTACGCCGTCTTGCCACCACACCCGAGCAATCCTTCGTAGACAGCGATTGTCGAAGACTGACAGTCGCCTCATCTCTTCCGAGCGAATAGGCCAAATCTCAGCTGTACAAGAGTACTGCACGGACGGAAGCATTGTGCACCCTGTCCTTGAGCTTGGGACTGACATCACGACGACGCCATAGGTATCTCAGTTTGACGAATTCAAAGCGGACCTTTGCAATCCGTTTTGAGACTTCATCTCCAACACTGCCACCAGCCGTGATGCAACTCCCTAGATAAGTAAAGCAAGGGACTTGCTCCAGAACATGTCCAGCAATGGTGACCACTGCCAGTCCTGGAGCAGCGTTTTACATTTTCCCGGAGTGAAGCATAAGCCCTTTTTAGACACCTCCATCACTAAGCGGTCTGAACGGTTTGTGGGTCGTCCCCCAGCAAGGCAATATCATCGGCGTAGTCAAAGTCGATGACTGTGTCTCCAAGGAGGAGCTCAACACCGCAGTTCTGGACACCTTTCAGCTCTCTTTGGACATCTTCGATGGCGAAATTGAAGAGGAAAGGTGAAATAGGGCAACCTTGGCGAACACCGCTGGTCACAGCAAATGAAGAAGAGAGTGCCGTAAGCCCTGACTTTGCCCGACGTGTGACTTTAAAGTTATTTCAGAATGGTCACAAACTTGTCGGGCACACTTTTCTTCAGTAAAATGTTCCACAACGCAGATCTATCTACTGAATCAAATGCCGCTCGAATGTCCAAAATCACTACGATCGTTGACCGCCGGTGGATGTGACGAAGTTCGAGAAGTTGGCGAAGCATGAAGATTTGGTCGATGCAGCCGCGGCCTGGACGAAATCCGGCTTGTTCTTCTCGGGAAAACTCCTCTCTAGTCGCTGAAAGCCTGCAAAGTAGGACCGACACGAAGATTTTGGATGCGACAGAGATTAACGAGATTCCGCGGTAGTTGCAGCAAACATCGCGGGAGCCCTTCTTGTGTATCAGAACAATGACCGATTATTCCCATGAGTTCTGAACTTCCTCCTCAATCCAAACTTTCCTGAACAGCGATAGGATTTCGTTGACAGGTACACTCCCGCCATCTTTGAATAGAGCCGGTGGTAGGCTGTCAGGACCCGGAGCCTTGTGGCGTTTCAAAGACTGGAGTTTTACTTAGGTATTTGTGCGACAACGAGCCATTAGTAAGAAGTACTGGTGCGGAGCCGTCATCATCATCATTATACACATCAGCTAGAGATGGGAAAAACACCTCCGCTATTGTGCCGCAATACATGAAGGAAATACATACATACATACAATACAATACACAAAGGAGAAGTAGATACAACAGTTGCATGCCAGCTGAGCTACCAGCAACGGATAGGCATCGTTCTGGTAAGCTACCAGCCAGCTACTAGGCAAAAAGAAAAAAATATTATGTTTTACCCTAGGAAATGAGATCGTAGATGGATGGGGAGGCTAAAAGGGATGGGGAGGGACAAAGAAACTCACAGCATGAACGCCACTGAGGTCGGCTCCTTGCCATGTCAGCAAGTGTATCCAGCCAAACGTGTTCACCGTCTTTTGGACCCCAACCAGGGAGCCGTGAAGCTCCAACCGAGGCTAGCTCCGAGGTGAGGGACTTCATTCCCCTGGACCAAGTCATCGCTTGGCCACCTCTCCTCTTCTTCCACCCACATCCCGGTGAGCAAACAACGCACGTCGAGGGAGTCGGTGGGCTGGCATGCGTAACACGTGGCCGAGCCATCGGAGCCTGGTGCGGGAAATAACGGTGCTGAGCGGTTCAGATCCTTTTCCTGGGCCGTAAACAATGCGTCGAACACGCTCGTTACTCACGCGGTGTTCCCACCATATGTGAGCCAAGCTGCGAAGGCACCGATGGTCGAACGTAACTAGCCTCTTCACGTCCGCCGATCTTATGGGCCAGGTTTCGCAACCGTACAGTAAGGTCGAACGTACCGCTGCATTGTACACTCTACCCTTCAGGGCGAGAGTGATGTCGCGCCGCCGCCAAAGGTGGCGAAGGTTAGCAAAAGCACTTCGAGCTTTCGCTATACGGTTCGTGATCTCGTCTTCGATCCCAAGGGCGCTGATACAACTTCCCAGGTAATTGAATTTCTGAACGACTTCTAGCTGATCCCCACCAAGGGTCAGCGCAGGAGGCGATCCCTGCCAATCTTGGAGGAGCGCTTTGCACTTCGATGGTGCAAAGCAAAGCCCGAAGCGGCTGACAGCCAGTGCTAATCTGTCTAGCGCGGCTTGGCACGTCTGGGAGCTGTCACAGATGAGGGCAATGTCGTCAGCATACTCCAAGTCAAGAAGTCGTTCTCCTGGGAGTAGCTCCACACCTTCCAAGTCATGTCCTGTAAATGCAAACTCCATGACTTCGTCAATAGCGAAGTTGAAGAGGAAAGGTGACAGCGGGCATCCTTGTCTCACACCGCTGGAGATATTAAAGGGTGGCGACAGCTTGCCGTAAGCCCTCACTCTGCCCGTGCTACGCGCATATAATGCTTGGATAATATTTACATATTTCTCGGGCACACCTTTCCTGAGTAGACAATTCCAAAGGGCACATCGATCAACCGAATCGAAGGCACCTTTGATGTCGAGGAACACGACTACGGTGGGCCGCCAATATGTGTGGCGGTGCTCCAACAACTGACGCAAAGTGAAGATGTGGTCAATGCAGCCACGACCACGACGAAACCCGGCTTGCTCTTCACGAATCTGGCTTTCACGAGCGCCAGTCAGTCTGTGAAGAATTATGGATGCGAGTAATTTGGAGGCGATGGAGATCAGACTGATTCCTCTATGGTTGCCGCATTCCGAGCGCGAGCCGCCTTTGAAGATGGGAACAATAACGGAGCGGCTCCAGTCGGTTGGGACAGTCTCCTGCTCCCACAGTTTCACTAGTAATTCATGCAAAGCATCCATAAGAGCAGGGCCTCCGAATTTGAAGAGGGCTGGAGGAAGATCATCTGGTCCCGCGGCTTTGTTCAACTTCAACAGTCGGATCTCACGTTCGACTTCTGAGCGAGAGGGTGGATCCAAAGGGACAGCCCACGGAGCAGGGCGATCAGTGACCGGCGAATCGGACAATTCTAGCCGATTAAATTGCTTTTCAAAATGCTCAGCCCAACGCTCCAAACGTTTTGACAAATTGTGGATAGGCTGTCCACTCTCATCACAAATTGTTTCACTAACACCAGGTCTCCTGCTGCCCGTTTCCCGTATCAGACGGAATAACTTACGATGGTTGCCAAGGGCAGCGGCCACTTCCATCTCTGACGCACGATGAGACCACCAAGATTCGCGGTCTCTCTTCAGGCTAGCGCGGAGTTTTGCCCGGAGCTCTTTGCGAGTTTCATTGTGTTCGCTTCCAGCCGGAATATGCCGGCGAGCGTCGATAAGTTCCAGAGACCGAGAAGAGACCCAATGTCCATGTGGGCTTTTAGATATACCACATGAGGATTTGCCCGCTGCTAGTAAGGTCTGGCGAACATGTGACCAGTGACCATCAATTGTCTCCAGTGAGCGAGTACTCAACTCGCATGTCAGCGTACTTTGATACGCATTCAGAACAGCTGGCTTTGTCAGTTGGCTGGTGTCAATGCGCTCACAGCGTCGTCGTGGGCGTCCTCCAAAGCGCATCCGCATGTCAGCACATACAAGTGCATGATCAGTGTCCACACATGTGCTCCAAATCGAGCGACAATTCTGGATGCAGCCTCTCCAGCGGTAACTAATAGCAATGTGATCGATCTGCGTCCAAGGCTGGTTCGAGGCTGGTGGGCGCCAAGTCGCCCTCCGGCGGGTGCTGTGTCGGAAATTAGTGCTCGCAAGAAATAAACGAGCATCTTCACATAAATGAAGTAACCGCTCACCGTTATCATTACGGGAGCCTACACCGTGCTGACCGCCCAGATGCATTTCATCAGTGGACAACTTTCCAACTTGTGCGTTCATATCCCCCGCCAGAACAACAGTGTCCGTGCTTCTTCTGTGGCGAAGGAGCTGAGTCAGTTGGCGGTAGAAGTCGTTCTTTACCGAATCATCGCTACAGTTTGTGGGCGCGTAGGCAGCGATGATGAATAGACATCTATTAGTCCCGCGCCACTTCGAAGCTTTAGAGGAGCCAGCCAATCGGACCGCACACATCCGGCTACTGATTGGAATCCAACCAACCAGAGCAGCTTCAGCCCGGGGACTCAGAGCAATGCCAACACCAGCTTGGCCGGTGCTCGAAGCTGCATCGTCACCGGATAGGCGCAATGAGAAAATACTGTTTGCGTCACCTGAAGGGGATCGCAGAGTGAGCACAGAGCTCGAGTCTTGCAGGCGGGTCTCTGATAAGCAGCAGATATCGATCGAGAGGGTCTCCAATGTTCGGGCAAGTGCTGCCTGTTGACCGATTTGTAGTAGTGTGCGTACATTAAGGCATGCCAATCTGAAGGAGGATCGAGGGCTCCAAATGGAAGCCGATGAACTGGAATGGACCGCTTGGTTGGACATGGGCTTGTCGACAGGAGAGGAGTGACGCTTCGCGTTCACATGTGAGTTGAAACTAGAAGATAAATGCCTAGCAAAGCATGTTGGGGGAGGGCCAAGAATCGGGGGGTTGAAAACTGGGGGGATATAAGTGAAGTTGGAAGGGGACGGTAAGAGTGAAAAAGCGTAAGATGGGGAATAAGAAGACGGGAAGGCTTGAGCAGTAGCATCCAAACCCCTATCCACCCTGCTCGATGCAGCAGATAGGGCACCGTTGATTATCCTCTGCGGTGGCCAGAGCATCAGCAATTTGTTTGAGGTGTGATTCATTGTATTGCGTGGGCAGGATACTGTCAGGTTGCCCAGGCATAGACAGGAGAACGATTAGGGTTCTCAACCAAAGCCTTTGGTTCAAAAACCTGACCGCAAGGCAGCGGGTTTGGCGTTGGACTACAAGGAGTCCGTTTTAAGGAATAAGGTGCCACCCTCATTCCAACCCCCAACCTGGAGGACCAGGAGGCTGAGTTTGTCTGACCTCTAACCATTGACCAATCTGGTATGAGTGACTCTGAAGGTGCAAAAGCACCACCCAGCATAGCTCAATGGATCGCTGAGGCACACAAACCATCGCACTACGGTAAGGTCCAGCCTCATTGTGCGGAGCCGTAGTTGACAGTAATTATGAGCTTGCTTCTGGTCCCCTGTGCTCCATCGAAGCACAACTGTTGTCTCACGCAGTGCGACAGCTTTCGTACCTCGCGGATCTAATTGAGCTACTCTGGGTAGTATACCTGGGTTTTTGAAAGCTACTCTCACTAACTTGGCTACTAGGTCAGATCAACTCAGTTAGCTGGGCTTTCAGAGTGTCACTTATTTCTGCGAAAATAGTCCATCTTCTGGACCGTTCATTCATCCCCACTACAAGACCCTAATCGTTCCCAGCTTATGTTTGTTCACCGGCATGCAACCACAATACTTCTGGCAAACTCGGTCCTCGCCTTCCATTTGTCGCCGCTACCCGAACCAATCTCCATTAGTCATTTCGGTCTGTTGTTTCCAGTGTAACAGACGGCGACTGAAGTTCTGTCCCCGTGTTACTGCAGTCCCCACTGCTTGGTCATCTATGATCACGCGCCGATTTTGTGGACTCAGGTGCCATGAAAATGAAATTCAAAGTAACAAACCTGAAACAGCGCCCACATTTCTATTAGAGTATCAAAAAACGACCCGGAAAAACACTTGCTAGGCGGAAAGGCTAGCAGCACAAGACCGTGCGCAGGAGCTCCACTGAATTCCGGACTGAGTCTTTTTGATTGAGTTGGCTGCGCGCTGATGCAGGCAGGCGCTGGACGCTCATCCAGGAATGCAGTATGCACTAGGCTGGCCTAGCTTTCTGGCCGCTTTTCACGCGTTCTTTTAATGAGATTGACTGGCCATCATGTGGCTTCACTTCAACACCGGCGTAGCTGATCAGTGATGTGATGTGATCTAATTAAGGTAGATGTTTTATGCCACTATCATCTGACCGATATAAAAAGTCGTTTTCGCACAAATAGTGACCATCTTCGTCGTAAGTTCATCTGAGAAGGCCAACGTAGAGCTCTGCACTTGTGATTTGCGTTTCGCACCCTCTACCCTTAGAGTAGTGAACCAGCACTATGTCATTATGTCTTCAATCCTTACTGTTACCAGACAACCATAGGGAGTAATCGGTTGTCTAATTACTTAGGTAACAGGACCCCTTCTGTCGTTCACATAACCAAAGCGTTTACTCTGCGGATTTTGGAAACCATTGAGGGTAATATGGCATCATTGGAGTGTGATGTGCACCGCTGCAATGCGTCCAGCCACATGACCAGTGCTCGTCAAGAACATTCCGAGGCATCCTATTCTATCATCGACCTCTGTGCAACGCCGCGCTTATTTTATGATGACACTGAATGAGAAATACTGGATTTCGCCAGCTGGCATCTGGCTGCGTGCTATCTGCTGCCTTACTGAGCTGTTTGATGTACACAGAGTGACTACGTTTGTTGGGTCGTCCACGTATATCTGCCAGACGTTTGCTTTGCTTTTCATCTCCGCTCAGTTGAATGAGCACTCCAGTTGCCCGCCAACTACTCAGCAAGTACGCTACCCAAGGGGTTAAAGACTACCTAGCACGACTTACTCTTGAATCAAATGGTGACTACTTTCGACCTGAGTCTCTACTAAGCTTTTCAATTATTTTCTTAGTAGCCTTATTAACTTTTCTTATAATCATTGCTGATTTAGTGACTCTAATGACCGGTAGTACCGTTACCAGGGCCACAGTGAAGTGATACGGTCTTGGGATCCTGTGCCGTTGATATCAACCCAGTCACAGGCATTTTAGCGTTATTTTTCAGTGTAGCAGCGTATCTAGTCTCTATGTGGCTTCCTTTATCGACCCGTAGCCTAAAGGATCACAAACCTACATTGTAATCCGAGGGCGTGTGTTCGAACCTGCCTAGGGGAGCGGGCGACCCTCGCAGTATCCTTAGCCTACGCGCGACTGGTGGTGTTTGCGCGGCAGCGAAGCGTCGGTACTGCGTACCGGCGTACTGCTGATACCTATCCTTCCTACCACATTCAGAGTGCTGGACCATCGGCTTCCAGAATATCATGAACAACTCTTGTTGGATCTTATTTGGAGTAGAGTGCGTCTTCGAACCTAATCGCGATACCACTATTTTTAATGATAATATATGGGTTCGCCATTGACCGTTACTTTTAACATCCCTTTATTTGAGCCATTCAAAACATTAGTTTCGTTTTTATTGCGTCGGATGTGGTGCGAATTTTGGTAGTCTTGTTAGCTTCCCCGATATAAATTGTCACTCTTACCAGTTTCTGACTTCATGTTTGCTTATTCTTAACCATGAACGGAAGATATCTCGTCGGAGAAACCTTCTTTCATCTGCCGACTGATGATGTGAATACAGAGCTTTCAGCTGAGAAAGAGCGTGTCCAATCTCGAGCCGCCGAACTTGAAGAGCTTATATCTGACAGTCGAACACATATGCTAGCTTTGAAGAAGGAGTTGTATGCTAAATTCGGGAACCACATTAATTTGGAGGAGGACTAATGTTGTACAGTAAATCATAAATGATACGATGCCCAATAGACTGTTTTCATTGTTCAGACTGCCCATCTTATTCTATACTAGTATAACCAACAGTCTAACGTCGCGGCATGTTGGTGAGCAAATATTGCGTCCAAAGAAAACATGATCTTGCCAGGTAAGTTAATGTTAACTAAGTCGTCAATAAGTTGAGAGTTGTTGCAACGGCGTAAGTCTACACTAGCCAGCGAGCCGCTTTATGCTGCGCCGCATTCATCTTGGATAGAATCGGTCTAATTGGCAATCCACTATGATTTGTTTTCGGTGACCCAACCAGCTATGGAGCAACGTCATCACTTAGCTTAGACAATTTTAGGTCCCACTATCAGTCATGCAACGGAGAAGCGTTTCGAGGTGTCGGACTACGTGGGTTTGTACTTCCGGTCACGTTCCCCGCGTTCAAGATGGGACCGATTTTCCGAGTGTTCTCGCCCTTGTTCATGACCACCATCCATAGCCCATATCCGGTTTCATTACAATTACGTTCTTAGCACGTAGCGCTTGAAAGTACTTGTAAGTGCACATTTTCCAATTTTGGCACAGTATTAACTTCGTGGACGATAGCAGTCAATTCGTTTTCGAACCAAATAACATGGTCAAGGATGACTACTTTGCTTAAGGTCACTAAGCGGTTAGTGTAGCTGGTCGACGGGCGTGCTTGTAACACATTAAAAAGGTAAGATGTCGATAAGGGTTCCTTCTATTACTGCCGTTGCCTCATCGAACCCTTATATCCTTGTTCCTCCCTGGCTCACTTTGTCCTGCCTTCTCCCGTGCTTCTTTCGCTGCCTATTTTAGATCGGCCTCTTACTAGGTGGTTGTGATATGGGCGTCCAGTCGCCTACCGTGTTTATTTTGCGTTGTAGCTCCAAAGGTTTATCACGACCCGCTGTACTAGTTGGACATGGAAGAACTTGGAACTTCGAGCTGGAGGAATATTACAATTAGTCGCCGCTACATAGAAGTTACAATGCTGCTCAGATCGCAGTCAGTAACCGGAATCCTAATTTTCAGGTGTCTCCAACGCCGTGTTCAGCTAATCGGGACCAATTCACACTGCATATCTACACTGCGGAGTCAATTGCATAGGAAGAACCGATAGTTCTGTGGCCTCCCGATTAAATGAACACGTACCAAGGTGGGTTTAACGTGAAATTGACCAGCATACCTGCTCTGTTGTATCTCCGTTATCGAGCAGACGGCCAGCTTCCTCAGCAAGTGAGCACCTACTGGTCATACGTCACCGGATACAGCTCGGATCAGTGTCCACAACTGTGTTACTTCACCCTAACCCCCGCTTCCTTCGTTTCCCCGGAGCTGTCGAAATAAGCCCGATGAAGCCAGCTGTTTGTGTTGGGAAACCATTATTTGTCTTCTTACTGCTGCCATGGACATAGGAGTGGAACTTTCCTCTTAAGCTTGTTTGCAACTGCATATCCGTCGCTGGTAATGGTACTGAGGAGACAACACAAAATGCATATATCTATTAGCTTTCATCTTCTTACCGTGTTTTCTGCTTTTGTCTCTCCTTTATAACTATGTAATTGTATTGCGGCGCAATCGATGAGGTTTCTCCCTTCCAACTAGCGTGTGTGATAACGAGCTTAACCTGTTTGATCAATCTACCGTGGACTACGAACGTTCGGATATCTAATGTGATACAGAAACGTCAATTTTAATGGTGGTCTATCCTGCTCGCTAGAGCGAGTAACGAAGCCTAAAACAGCACACTACTGGGAGAGTAAGCTTTACAGCGGGTGGGGGGCAGGAAGAAAAAAGTGTACAAGTGATGGAATTCTCTTAGTCTATGATGTATTCGGTTGATTGCTTAGAGAGAGGAATTTTGTTGGAAGGCAACCAGGTACAAAATGTGACTTAGTTGCCTGATGCTTAAGCAACGGAATAAGTTAGACTTCTCCTGGAGCCCTTGACTAATTTTCTGATCCACAGCAATGAGAAGCCAGCCCAGCTGCAGATTAACATGGAGACCTACTTGATGCTGCTCACACGCACTCTGTGGGACTAAAACTACTTGTGCACGCTTTTTAATCGCATTAGCTAATTTATCTGAGTCTAAAGCCATTCACAGAGAATCTTTCGCTGATCTGCAACCCTGCCATTCAGAAGTCATATGACCTAGATTAGGCGGTAACGTGCTAACGACCCACGGGCGCGTTATCCCATCCTGAACGGTTGTATGTGACGTTCACGGACTTCGTTGCTCGTTTTGAATCTGGAGAGTAAAAAAACGACGACAATCGGGTTCTAGGAGGAGTCATCATCAATACACTTTAGCTGAGGGTGAGAAACACACCAGCTAATGTGCAACAATACAAAAAGAACATAGTACAGAAAATTCGAAAGTGGGTAATACAACGTATATGAGATAAGATATGAGATCGTTAATCTAAAGGAGACGGTGATGGACAAAGAAATTCGCAACATATCAACAAGTATGTCCAACCAAAAGTGTTAATCGTCCTTGGGACCGCAGCCTGACAGTCGGAATGCACCAACCGACGCCAACTCCGAAGTGAAGGCCTTCATTCCTCTTGACCAAGTCATTGCTTGGCCCCCCCCTCATCTTCTTCCACCCACACCCCAGCGCGCAAACAACACATGACGCGTGAGCCGGTGAGATGACATGCGCAACACGTGGTCCAACCATCGGAGCATCGTACGTGATGTAACGGTGCTGAGCGGTTCATTCGCTCTTCCTAAGCACATTCATTGCTCACACCAGACATGAACTCTAAGAGGAGAGTATTCTCGAATAATCTCTAATCTCCAGTATGAAGTGCAATGAGATTGAGTTTGTCCGATCATGAAAGACTGGGCTGGTATGAGTGGGTCAGTGGATGATGGGAGACACGGAACACTGCATCATGATATGATCTAAACTTATCGCAGTGACATTTCACTGAGACCTACCTGCCATCCGTGTAGCTCGTCCTACGTTACACGGGGACATTTCATGAATCGAACAGACGACCGGACAGATGCATCTAATATTTTAGCGTTGAAATGATTTCAACAGCTTGCTGCGACAGAACACAAACCGGGGGCCCACTTTTTCCTCAATACGTTGGAGAATTTCTCTGTAGTACATAACATTGTATAGTTTCGTAGGGTACTGTGCGGCTCGCCAGATCAAGCAGACTACTGATGCCGCTTGATTGTGCGCACCAACTCCCGCGATCGTACGCATTTCTAGTTCGCCCCGATGTTCCTCCTTCAAAACGTTATATCTCTCTTGGCAGCTTATCTTTCTAGTAACACGTTCTAAACCTGATTGCAATTGGAGGCCGTTCACCAGGACCGCTTGTTAGGAGCCGTAAGACCCAAATGGATGACGGTGTCTGCCAGAAGGTGAAATCTCCCCGATAAACCCATTATTTAAATGTTCAGTAGAAACCTCGTTACAATAAAATTCAAGTGCGTCACGCGGTGCATGGGCCTACTGATTGGTCGAAGGGGGTCGAAACCACCATTTTGTGCAACTGACCTAGTTATTCCGGAAGTTGTATGTTCCTGGGTTGATTTATAAATATGCATTGATTGTCAGATTACCTGCATCTTTTCGGTAGCTGCTTCTTCAACATACCTTTTCGTCAAGTCGCTGACTTCTGATTTTGGCTGGGATTAGGAGCTTGGGGGAAATGTTGCCATTTTCTACACAAATGGATAAATGCCGTAGTTTATCTCCCCAGGTAAAATTACCAATGTGGCTTGAATGGATTCCTCACGCTGCTCCCCTCGGACGTTCGTGGAGACTATGTGAGATACAGCCATGGCTACAATATACACACCATCTCCCACACACCATCGCCAATTGGCTTGCCGAACTACCTCCTCGTGGTGCCAGCTGGGTGGTTCGGGTGTACCCCGTTCCAGCAAAGTGTTCGGCGACAATGTTCCACCTCGGTGGGACATTGTATTCCAGCAGGTGTGCTGACTTCATGGGGATTATTGGCCCTTGTTTGGTAATCTATCAAACAAAGACGCATGAACTGAACATTCAGTCAACGCCTCCCAATGGGCGCGATTCCCTAAATTCGCCCCGCTGCCTTGCGGGTAGGTTATTTAGCCAAAGGCTCGGGGTGGAGTCCCCTAAGTCAACTCCCTACTTCGGCTTGGGCAACCGGGTAGTATCACGCCCTCTCGCAAAACCATGGACTGTATTACAACGTGCTCATCAGCTGCTGTTTCTGCTAGTCACTTTCACGCGACTTCATCACATGCCAATTGTTTGTTTGCTAACAATCCTCACTTTCCGTTACCCGATTCATGTGTTCAACAATCTGGCTGCGATTTCGGTTGCGCCGCAGACCAAGGAGTTCAACGTATGGCTCTCCTTCGTCCCCGATCTTCGTTCCGTCTGGCGTGCTTCAAGGTTCGGACACTCATGCAGATTGGACAGCAAGCCGGTCTAGCGCGCACCCTAGATTCCCTAGACATTGAGGTCTGCTGCCTTTCAGAAACCCGATTGCAAGATCCCAGCACTGTGCTTACATTGACGTCCCCCACTGACCACGAAGCCAGATATCACCTGCGTCTTTCTGGAGATTCAGAAGCAGCCTCAGCGGGTTTGGCTGGTGTAGGTATAGCAGTAAGTGACAAGGCCCAGGTGGCACTATTGGACTG
Organism: Dicrocoelium dendriticum; assembly: GCA_944474145.2. Classification (NCBI taxonomy): domain Eukaryota; kingdom Metazoa; phylum Platyhelminthes; class Trematoda; order Plagiorchiida; family Dicrocoeliidae; genus Dicrocoelium; species Dicrocoelium dendriticum. The sequence continues at coordinate 59,815,461 of OX104062.1, read as the reverse complement.
GTTCCCTATTAACAGCGGACTATGTGCAGTTCGGCTTCGCGGTTCATGTAGAATCAACAGGCACCGCGAAGAGAGACACAACTTGTTTGTGATCTCCGTGTACGCTCCAACTGACTGCAGTGGCGACTCGGTCAAGGACGAATTCTACCGGGATCTACAACAGCTCTTGACTACTGCTAAAAAGTCGGATGTCGTTATCCTTGCTGGGGATTTTAATGCACGGGTTAGCCGTCTGTTACCATACGAACGCCACTCTGGTGGTCATCACTCGCTCGATGAGAACCGCTCTGATAACGGTGAGAGACTTCTCACATTGTGCGAAGACAACCGTCCGTTTCTTTCGAGCACTAACTTCAGGCGTACGAAGAAGCGTTCCGCAACGTGGCGTCCCCCTTCTTCAACACAACCGTGGTCTCAAATTGATCACATTGCAATTAGCTTCAGATGGCGCGGCAGCGTACTGGACTGCAGGTCCTTTTGGTCCACCTTCGTTGACTCAGATCATGCTCTGGTCTGCGCGAAAATCTGTATGTGTTTTGGAGGACCCCGAAACACGAAGCACCGCAAGATTGATGTAAACAGATTAACTGATTCCTCTGTCCAGGCGAGCTATCAGTCTTCACTGGCATATGCACTCAGTTGCAATCCACCGCAAGAAGTGGAACAACACTGGACTTGTATACGGAAGGCAATGACTATTTCCGGACAGTCATGCTGCGGCCTAACTCGACGCCCCCTAAAGGCTTGGGTCTCTGCTCGTTCTCTGGAGCTGTTCGAACGCCGCAAAGATATCCCCGCGAAATCAGATTGCAACGAGCGGCGCCGTTCTGCCGACCGGCTGCTCAAGCAAAGCCTACGCAAGGATCGCGAGACATGGTGGTCTGAGCGTGCTTTAGAGATGGAGACCGCTACCTTCTCTGGCAACACTCGCAGGCTTTTCCAACTCATTCGGTCCACTGGTCTCGGGAAGCCTGGTGTCAGTGAGGTCATTTGTGAGGTGGATGAGTCTCTGCTCACCAACCAACAGAGGCGTATGGACCGCTGGGCCGAGCACTTTCACTCGCAGTTTAACTGGCCTCCACCATCCATCAGTACATGCAGTACACGTTGTTGTCCACCCTGGCTCGTCCCACTGAATCCACCCAGCGAAGCGGAAGTCTGCCTCGAGATTCGACGCTTGAAGCGCTTCAAGGCTGCCGGCTTAGACGGACTTCCTCCGGGACTATTCAAGTACGGCGGTGTGGCAATCATTAACCAACTGACCGCGCTGTTCGCAAAAATTTGGCATGAAGAGAGTGTCTTCCTCTTGGGGCGAATCAGTTATTGTCCCAATTTTCAAGAAAGGCGCTCGCACTTCATGTGCAAATCATCGCGAGATTAGTCTTATTTCTTTTGCCTCTCAGCTACTGGCATCCATTCTGCTTCGCAGGCTATCCCCAGTACGTGAATCATACTACCGTGAAGAACAAGCTGGTTTCCGTCCTGGCCGCGGATGCGTGGATCAAATCTTCACGCTCCGCCAGCTCCTCGAACATCGCCACATTTATCACAGGCCCACTATCATTGCATTTCTAGACATACGTGCCGCTTTTGACTCCTTTGATCGACCTGCTTTATGGCGTTGCTTACTAAATAACCGGGTGCCAGAGAAATATACCGCCATCTTACGAGCACTTTACCTTCATACATCCGGCTCACTCTTCGCAATCGAAGGAGTTCTGTCGAATGCTCTAGAAGGTTTCCAACATTTTGGCTTAGAGCTTCTACCGGGTGAGCGTGCGACCGACTTAGATTATGCTGATGATATCGCCTTACTTGGTGACGATCCTCAGAGTATACAACTCATTCTGGATCGTTTGGCGGTTGAAACATCTAAGTATGGCATGAGCTTCGCCCTATCAAAGTGTAAAGTACTGCTCAAGGATTGGCTTCCACCTGCTCCCGTACTCTCGAAGGTGCACAACTTGAATAGGTTGATAGTTTCGTCTACCTTGGGAGCTGTGTTTCTGCTGACGGCACTATCAACAAAGAAGTTTCTCTTCGTATCGCTAAAGCTCGATCAGCATTTGTCAAGCTGAGGCACTTGTGGCGTCGTCGCGACGTCTCATTCTCACTTAAGGGCCGCGTCTACAGCGCATCAGTTAGCTCAGTACTGTTGTATGGGTGCGAGTCTTGGTCGATTCGCGTGGAAGACATGCGTCGTCTTTCTGCCTTCGATAACGGTTGCTTAAGGAGGATCGCTCGTGTTTGGTGGCAACATCGAGTAAATAGTGATGACGTTTGACGTCGCATCATGGGGAATGCGAGTATTCCCTTCAACAAACTGGTTTTGTTCCGCCAGTTGAGATGGCTCGGTCACGTCCTTCGCATGGCACCTGAGCGTCTACCGCGTCGCGCTCTATTCGCTCGTCAAGGACCTAGCTGGAGGCGACCGCGTGGTGGTCAACCTTCCACTTGGTGGCAGCACATGAAATCGCTGACGTGTCTGGCCGCTGTTGGATCCGTACGTCTTCCAGGATGGGGACCCAAAGATGAGGAGTGCCAATGGCTTAGCACTCTTGAAGATATGGCCCGCAACCGGAATCAGTGGAAGAATTGTGTACAGTATTGTATTGGTTCACATGTTTAATACTACAAACATTAGGGTGACAAAAAAAGAGCAAAAGCGGCGTGTGAAAAACAAACTAAAAATGTTTTATTCTACTTTTTGTCAAAATGTTCCATTCTTCCCGCGGCATATTAGTTGAAGTGTGTTGCTCACCTTCAACTAGCATGCCACGATGATTATGACGCGATGACTCTTGCTTATCCGCTGATCTCCATGGTTTTATGTTGGCTCCGTGTCTAGTTGATAGACTGTTAAAATTACATACATACTATCGCCACGCAGTCAACTATCGGTGCGCGACGCCGATCCACGAATTGTCAACTTGCAATTCCCAACCGTAGGACCCAGACAAAAGGAGCAGTTACGTATGATGTGCGGTTAAACTGGAGCTCCACTCGGACTGTGTGTTTCAGTGTTATTCTTCACGAGACTACCTGCTGCCTGTCTTAGCGCCTTTTGGTTACCTACACTTCGACCACTGTGGGCAACATCATCACGTGGTTCAACACCCTGTCTGATCGGAGTGATGCTCTTCCCACTCACTTCCTTGCCTCATACTCTTGTTCCTCTATCTGTCAAAGTTAGCATCACTGTGACCTTTTCCTGGTTGAACTGTGGCTCAGTGTGCAAGACGGTGACGGATTGTGAAGAATAAGCTCTGCTCAGGACAAGAACACTGTTCAGCGCTTTTCGAGTACCGATTGCCATACGGCTGAGTCTTATAGCAGAACTGTTTGAGGCTTATAGTAGAGAGTCATTTGGAAGCATTCGCTGTGTTCGTGAGTTGCAGTCCTAATCTGGGCCGCAGTTCGCTTTAAAGTGAGCTTTACTCATTTTAGATAAGGTTTACTTACCCGGATGGGCACATTTTCAGCATTTTACACTATCAACTGCAGATGGACTAAAATGTAAAATTTTACAAACGGATAAACAAAACAGCAAATGGAACGCTGTTGTCACTCGAGCGAACGGTTCCGCATTCCTGAGGAGCGATCGCAGATTGCTGAACAAATTCCCCGGTATTTGTACCCAGGCGCCAGGGCAAAATTTTACTGTAATATGCTTTCATAATTGGTCTAAAATTTCGCGAATAGTGTGCAGTATCTCGGCCTTTATATTTGAAATATAGATAAAGACGGTCATGATGACCTTGAAAGTAGTCTGTCCGAAGAAGTTAGCACAACATTCCTGCGAAACTGGTTATCCACAGTAGTTAAAGTACAGGTGATGTTTGATGTAAAGGCAATGACCGGTTTGAATAACCCGTCACTTGGAACCGTATTCGAGGCAGACACAAATCTGCCCGCTCGTAACACCAAACAATTATCTGATCGATGCCTTTCATCTGTTTCTTCTCATCATTTTTAACTTCACTATGGTGCTGCGAGCCATGGCGATTTAAAGCCACTGCACCTCAGATCGTAATTTGAGTTGTATCGTGTGAGTGCCATTCTTCTGCCGGCAAAACACCACTAGTTAAGTGCGACTCACGAGACTGGTGTAGAGAACAATACGATAAAGTCCATCGGCGCGAGGCAAGGTGAACAGTTCGATTTTCCTCGATGTAGGATTCACTTCTGCTTTGCGCACCAAGTACGCGGCCATATTGCTTTCTGTCTACCCGAGTCTGCGTATTATAGCTCGTTTCCGGCCAGATTACAGAATGATCGACGCGATCTTTCACGTGGTATTTAACAATAGCTGCTTGTGTCTTTCTAGATCGTCTCTTGTTCGTGACCTTGACTATGCTAGCTAAGCTATGTTAATCAGATAGTTGTCGGCCTCCCTTACCTGATGGTGCATTGTTTTGCGATTGCCACGGATGTCAGAGTAAAATGTCAGGATGATCAACCAGCTTCCGTATTAGTAGTAGTAGTACTGAAGGACGCTTCCTAGCAAGGCGCAACTATGTATCCATTATGCCTATCGCCTCTATCTTCTAAACATTCCGTCTAACTGTCATACCTTTCTGGACTCTTGCTCCTCCTTAGGTTTTGTCCACATGTGTGCCTGTGCACTCATCCTTTCAATTTCCCAGATTATCTGCAATTAATGGTCTATTTCTATAGAGTAACGCGCGACTGCTTAGTTAAATTGCACTGAAATTGGATTGTGTAAGCGACTTGCAACCCTCTTGAAAGGAGCAGCACGATAAAGTCCGCTGGGCCTAGAATATGGAAACGCGCAATGGGAGAAAAAGAAAAAAAAAACAAATTTTGCATATCACTTTTCGTACTCTACATAAATATCAACTAACATTAACTCGCTTGAGGTATAAATGCCATCTGAATGTGATGAAAGAAAAAATGTTGGAAAGGGCCTCCCCCACAGAAGGGACGGATTGTGGTGGTCCAATCATTTCTGATTCGGTGCCAGCCAGACAAAAAGGTTGCAGGTTGTAGCGGTTGCACACAACTCCATCTGCGAGTATCTATCTGATAGAGTATTCCATCAAACCTGATGTGGGTTGATAGCCAGAACACCGAGAAATCGGACCCGGTGTGAACCGTTGGGGCACCGCGTGCTGGAGGAACCCCGTGGTCCACCACACATAGGATGTTTGAGGTATCACAGCGGGCATAGCCATCGAGGTGGTGTCGGTCGCAAAAAATGACCGCGCACCGTCTGATGACCTGGACAAGGGGGAAATAGAGTAGCCTGCAGACCGATCTGGGGGTTGTGTTTGTGGGTGTACCGAATCGGATTCGACGAATCCACTATCTCGTGTTGCGGGACGCTTACGAAGATGAAGAGTCATGTGGCTCGGAGTGCACAAAGAGCTCTGACGAGCATGATTCGTGTAATGCCAGTCAGTTGTGCGGTCTGCGCTGGGCCTGTGCAGTGCAAGTCTGGACCCTGACTGACTCGGTGGACCCAATGGGTGCAGAGGGGATCGATCCACACGAAACGGTGGATTGACGATGAGAGAGGAACATGAAGGACTTCCAAACAAGTCCAGATGCGATATCCATCTCGGGCGGTTGCTGAAATTCACAGATTGTGGAACGGACATTGGTGGATTCGATGTTTTGACACAACCCTCGGAAGGCCCAGAGGCAGCGTTTGGTCGGAAGGGAGGAAAGACTTTTGAAACAGGAGTGTCACCATTCACCAGACCCTGCTCGTGTGAAGCATCTTCAGCCAAGCTGAAACAGCGTCGTAAACTGCCGAAGTCGGATAACTTTTGCTTCGTACTTAACGTTGGAGCAGGCAAACGTAGTTCAGGTGCGATGTTTTGAGTCGAGGAGGTGGATTTTCTCGCGCGGATGGCCTGATGATCAGGCACAGCGATGGAATACGATTTCTGATGGGATTGAGCGAGATGGTCTGGACCTTGCTGACGACACTCGGACATCTGTGACTTTGAGTTTAATAGGCGCTCCTTGGTTTCGGTTGAGCGGCATCGGGGTCGGCGAAGTCGACGAAATTGGTCCACTATCCATTTGATGAAAGACGGCTGAGGCACTAAAACGGAAAATGTATGTGGTTTTTTCAAAAAGAACTCGAAAAAGTGGGGAATTTCCACGCATAGATGTAGGCCCAAATAGCTACAACGTAGTGATAGGGGATCCTTCGAAGTTTTGCGAAGGTAAAAATCATTTAAAAACATGTCGGTAGTCAATTTCCTTTTAACATCACACTCAGATTCGGGCCCATGGTTAGTTGGATGGAAACGATTCAACCACTTACACTTGTACGGCATAATTCAGATTGGTAAATATCGACCGCCAGAAACAAATACGCGTATGGTGTCAGATGGATGTATAGCGCGAAATTTAAACAAGTTAGAAATGGGGCACTCATATGCTGGTAATGCATCTCGATCAGGAAAGGGGCAGTGTTTGAGGAATGCCGTCTTGTGTGAGTAACCACAGATGTGTGAAAGGCACATCCAACCAGGTGTGTGGCATCCGGACGGATTGTCATCGTTAGATTGTGCGTGAGTATTTTCTACATGTTTGCGTAACTGGACGCTAGCACTGATCAGAATATTAATTGGCGCATGTTGGTAAATATAATGAATAAATAATCAGCCGTAACCGTGCTTCGCTAACGGTGCGACCACCAGTCGCACGCGGGCTGAGTATATCACGAGGACGCTCACCCCTGCGCGGATTCGAACTCGCGCCGCAAGAATACGAGACAAGCTCGTTACCTCTAGGCTACGGTCGCATGTCGGTAGCACGACTGCTTTAAGCCACAACACACTTAAACCACTGTGCATGTAGGTCACTGAGCTCATGTAAATATACGCAGTGGTAGTGTCGCACGAGTGCCGTGATTGGGATTCACACGGTGTATGTTGTGCTGTATCTCGCCAGCAGCAATGTATCTCGGCTTTGCCTCTTCTGGTCTAGCCGGTGGCCAGTTGGTATAAGGCGTCTACCTTGTAGCCCAAAGGTTACCGGTTCGAATCTGCACAGAGGTGCAGGCGATTTCGCAGCATCCGTATCTCGCGCGAGACTGGTGGCGGCCGTGTAGCAACGAGGCGTCCATACGGCGCACTGCAGTTGTACTCACTATGAGTATTGACAAGTTGCCCACTCGTTCGATGCTTCTGCTTGTATCGCTATCTCCAAGAAATTGCTCGTTTCATGCATGGTTTTCGTGACGGTGCACCGATGCGACATGCACTTATAAGGGGTACAGGTTGCCTTTTCGATCTTTCACTCCAAGGTTCAAAATAGATATGAGAATGCGCGTGGAGCTGTGAGTGATGTAACACTAGATACCCATGGTCTCTAGGTGCGCGCAGGGATCCTATAATTGTTCATGGCCATAATGATAAGCAGATAGGTGCATATAAAGTCATTAGCAGCAGTAGTCGGTACGCAGTACCGATACTTCGCTGCCGCGCTCACAGTCTGTGTG
>OX104062.1:59785199-59807481 GCA_944474145.2 Dicrocoelium dendriticum | reverse complement strand
ACACAGACTGTGAGGTATAGACGAGGTGGTGGGTAACAGACAGACAGGCACCTTGTCAACATGCACAGCAAGCGCAACCACACCGGGAATATCAAACAACAGCAAATCACATGAATTGACAATAACAAATAATATATATGTCGTATAAAGCATACGAAAATGCTCACATAAATCTACGCCAAATGAGCATATGTAATAAATTGCTTATCAACAAACCCGCGCTAAGTGCAAGATGTCAGAAAATAAATTCGTTTACGAATGCCACATACGCGAAGACGTAAGCAATCCCAACCACAATTAGCTTAAGCAACATGTGCAAGTTCAGGTAAACATTGAGGTAAAAAATGCATTGAGACACAATAGCAAACTCACCACCTGAAATCAAGAAAATCAGTACGCAAACAAGCACACAATGCAGCGTACCTACCCACGCCGCGTACGTTCTCAGCAGCACCCATCGTCGTTTCGATGCTGGTGCCGAGTGGCCTCGCTCGTGGATAACAAGGCATGCATGACTCAGGCGCTCGCGACCGCATGTGCTACAGCACCATGCGCTCGATGTCGATGGAGTACGCCCCAACGGCGACTGTCGCTTCCGAACTCGCCGCTTCTTCTCTGCATAGACGAGGGCTTTCCCCCGCACTTCGGCAAGTGCCATCGTGATCAGATCGCGCCATGCACGCCGATCAACCGCCTTCGATTCCCAACATCGGAAATCAACATTAGAACGTGAGAGGCTCAATTTGATTATGTCCCGCTAACGAAGCTTCGGTTACCCCACATACCGCTTCCCTTACACTCAGTTGACCATATAATAGCTGCTTCGATATTCGTGTCGAAAGCATAGGCCACACATGACTGAGCCACCTCAGGTATCTCAGCAAAAGCATGCAGTCCACTGCATACATTCCACTTCCGTGTCTGCAACTCTGTCGCACCAACCGATGCGCAGAATCCGTCGCAGACACTGTTGATGAAACCACTCGAAATATCGCATATCCCGCCGGTACATCGTCCACGTTTCACTGCACCATGGATTCGTACACCATCAGTTTCGTGCCAACGGTAAGCTGACGATTGTTCCACACTCGGCACTCAAGCATCCCGAATACCGCCGCCGCCTACCATACGCGAATATGGAGCACACTGTGTATCTGCTGGTCAGTCAAAACCACACTCCCAAGGTAGCAGAAGCGGGTGGTTTCCAATACTGCAGCACCAATAATGATTCGCGGCAATATTGAAGCTTGCACCTCCGGTGAAGGCTGAAAGAAACAGACAGTTTTGCTTGTGTTGTTGGTGAGCCCAAATTTGGCCTCTGTCGAAGCCAAGACAAACTCAGCCTCCTGGTCCTCCAGGTTGGGGGGTTGGAATGAGATGGCTCTTTATTCCTTAAAACGGACTCCTTGTAGCCCAACGCCAAACCCGCTGCCTTGCCGTCAGGTTCTTGAATCAAAGGCTTTGGCTGAGAACCCTAATAGTTCTCCTATCAAGGCCTGGGAAACCTGACAGTATCCTGCCCAAGCAATACAATGAATCCCATTGCAAATAAATTTCCGATGATCTGGCCACGGCAGAAGATAATCAACGGTGCTCTATCTACTGCTTTGAGCAGGGTGGATAATTGTTTGAATGCTACTGCTCAAGCCTTCCCACCTTCTTATTCTTCTCTTACGCTTTTTCTCTCTTACCGTCCCGTTCCAGCTTAACTTTTATCCTCCCTGTTTTCAACCCCCCAATTCTTGCTTTGCTATGCTTTTACGTTTCAGTTTCAACTCACATGCGAACGCGGAGCGTCATTCCTGCCCCGTCGACAAGCCAGTGTCCAACCAAGCGGCCAAGCCTAGTTCAACGACTTCCATTTGGAGCCCACGATCATCCTTCAGATTGGCATGTCTCAATGTACGCACATTGCTACAGATCGGTCATCAGGCAGCACTTGCCCGAACATTAGAGACCCTCTCGATCGATATCTGCTGCTTACCGGAGACCCGCCTGCAAGACTCGAGCTCTGTGGACACCTTGCGATCCCCTTCAGGTGACACCAACAGCACTTTCTCATTGCGTCTATCCGGTGACGATGCAGCTTCGAGCACCGGCCAAGCCGGTGTTGGCATCGCCCTCAGTCCCCAAGCTGAAGCTGCTCTGGTTGACTGGATTCCAATCAGTAGCCGGATGTGTGCGGTCCGATTGGCTGGCTCGTTTAAAGCTTCGAAGTTGCGCGGGACTAACAGGTGTCTATTCGTCATCGCCGCATATGCGCTCACAAACTCTAGCGAGGATTCGGGAAAAGACGACATTTATCGCCAACTGAACGAGCTCGTTCGCCACAGAAGAAGCACGGACACTGTTGTGCTGACTGGGGATCTGAACACTCAAGTTGGAAAGTTGTCCACTCATGAACTGCGTCTGGGCGGCCAACATGGTGTAGGCTCCCGTAATGATAAAGGTGAGCGGTTACTTCATTTGTGTGAAGATACTCGCTTATTTCTTGCGAGCACTAATTTGCGACATAGCACTCGCCGGAGGGTGACTTGGTGCACACCAACCTAGAACCAGCTACGGACGCAAACCGATCACAGTGCGATAAGTTAAAGATGGAGAGGCTGCGTCCAGAATTCTCGACCGATTTGGAGCATAGATGTGGACACCGCCCATGCACTTGTATGTGCAGACCTGCGGATGCGTTTGGGAGGGCGCCCAAGACGACGTTGTGAGCGCATTGACCCCAGGCAACTGGCGAAAACCGCTGTTCTGAATGCCTATCAAAGTACGCTGTCATGCGAGTTGAGTAAGCGCTCACTGGTCGCATGTTCACCAGTCCTTACTAGCAGCAGCAAAATACTTATGTGGTAAGTGTAATCGCCAACATGGACATTGGGTATCTTCACAGTCTCTGGAACTTATCGATGCTCGTCGGCCTATTCCGGTTGGTAGCGAACACAATGTGACTTGCAAAGAGCTCCGGGCAAAACTCCGTGCTAGCCTGAAGAGAGACCGCGAATCCTGATGTTCTCATCGTGCATCAGAAATGGAAATGGCCGCTGGCCTTGGTAACCATCGTAAGTTATTCCGGCTGATACGGGAAACGAGCAGCAGAAGAGCATGGGAGTTAGCGAAACTATACGTGACGAGAGTGAACAGCCTATTCACAACTTGTCAAAACGCTTGGAGCGTTGGGTTGAGCAATTTGAAAGGCAATTTAATCAGTCAGAATTGTTAAATTTCTCGCCTGCCACTGATCGCCCCACCCCCTGGGCTGTTCCTTTGGATCCGCTCTCTCGCTCAGAAGTCGAACGTGAGATCGCACTGTTGAAGTTAAATAAAGCCGCGGGACCAGGTGATCTACCTCCAGTCCTATTCAAATTAGAGGGGACCTGCTCTTGTGGATGATTTATATAAGTTACTAGTGAAACTGTGGGAGCAAGAAACTGTCCAAAGCTACTGCAGCCGCTCCATCATAGTCCCAATTTTCAAGGGTGGCTTACGATCGGAATGCGATAACCATAGAGGAATCAGTCTGATCTCCATCGCCACCAAATTGCTTGACTCTGTCATCCATCACAGACTGACTGACCCTCGTGAAAGCCATATTCGTGAAGAGCAAGCCGGGTTTCGTCGAGGTCGTGGCTGCATTGACCACATCTTGACTTTGCGTCAGTCGTTGGAGCACCGTCACACATATTAGCCGCCCATCGTTGTCGTGTTCCTCGATATCAAAGGTGCATTCGATTCGGTAGAGAGACTTGCACTTTGGGACTGCCAACTCAGGAAAGGTGTACCTGAGGAATATGTAAATATTATCCGAGCATTATATGCGCGTAGCTCAGGCAGAGTGAGGGCTTATGGCAAGCTGTCTTCGCCCTTTAATATCTCCAGCGGTGTGAGACAAGGACGCCTGCTGTCACCTTTCCACTTCAACTTCGTTATTGATGAAGTCATGGAAATCGCGTTCACAGGACACGACTTTGAAGGTGTGGATCTGCTCAATGGAGAACGATCTCTTGACTTAGAGTATGCTGACGATATTGCCCTAATCTGTGACGGCTCCCAGATATGAGAAACGGCACTGGACAGATTAGCGCTAGCTGTCAGCCGCTTCGGGGTTTGCTTTGCACCATCGAAGTGCAAAGCGTTCCTTCAAGATTGGCCTGTACCGCCTCCTACGCTGACCCTTGGTGAGGATCAGCTAGAAGACGTTCAAAAATCCAACTACCTGGGAAGCTGTATCAGCGCCCGTAAGATTGAAGATGAGATCACAAACCGTATAGCAAAAGCTCGAGGCGTTTTTGCTAACCTTCGCTACTTATGGCGCCGGCGCGACATCACTCTCGCCCTGAAGGGCAGAGTTTATAACGCAGCCGTCCGTTCAACTCTCTTATATGGTTGTGAAACCTGGCCCATCAGGTCGACAGACATAAAGAGGCACGTCATATTCGATCATCGCTGCCTTCGCAGCTTAGCTCATGTCTGGTGGGAGCAACGCGTGAGCAATGAGCGTGTTCGACGTCGCGGATTTCGTGCAGAAAGAGCGAGTGAACCGCTCAGCACCATTATATCACGCACCAGGCTCCGATGGCTGGGCCACGTGTTGCGCATGCTAGCCCACCGACTCCCGCGACGTGCGTTGTTTGCGCGCCCGGGGGGTGTGGATGGTAGAAGAGGAGAGGTGGCCCAGCGATGACTTGATCAAGAGGAATGAAGGCCCTCACTTCTGAGAAGACCTCGGTGGGAGCGTCTCGGCTCCCTGGTTGGGGTCCGAAAGACGATGAACATGTTTGGCTGGATACACTTGTTGATATGACTAGGAGCCGACCTCAGTGGCGTTCATGCTGTGAGTTTATTTGTCCCACCCCATCCCTCTTACCGTCCCCTCCAACCACGATCTCATTATTTAACATTTTATAATTTTGCATAGGAAATTACTTTTCTTGCTGCATAGTAGCCTGCAGATAGCTTACCGGAACGATGCCTATCCGTTACCGGTAGCTCAGCTGGCTTGCAGCTTTAACACTTTATTCCCTTCTTTTCTTTCAGGTATTGCGGCACAGTAGCTGAGGTGTTTCCCACCTCTAGCTAATGTGTATAATGTGGTGTGTGATATCGACGTTTCAAGTGATTGGCTGTTGTTTGATATTCTCTGTGTGGTTGCGCTTGTTGTGCATGTTGACAAGGTGCCTACCTGTCTATTACCCACTACCTCGTGCATACTGTCTCCAGGAGACAGTTAGTCGTTGCTAGACGGGCCGGGGGTGCACGGTCCTTGTGACCGTGCTAGGCTCGAAGAGTGATTCCATACACCCGGTGTGGAGCGGACTCCGGTCCAGTCACCGGCTTGTGTGTGCTTGATACAGCGTGCTTGTGGAACAGTGGGTGGTGCAGCGCAGGCTACCCATGGCCCCTCTGTAGGCGCAGGCGTGCTGTGGCTGGCCACAGTGACAGACCAATCGGAAACCGGATGCTGTCAACCATATGGTCAGGAGTTAGTAATAAGTGAACGAATGCAACAGCGGATGATAAATGTGGCTGATAAAGAGGACCGCATTTGGAAGAAAGATGACGACGAATACCAGCTCAAATCATCCTTCCGGTTAGTTTCCGTGTATGCTTTTTTGGTAAAGCCACCAAATAGTCACCGAACGAGATACATGCAGTATTGGACAGACAAAGCAGACGGATCGCAGGTAAATGACACAAACATCAGAGTCATGGTAAGCGCGATTCGAGCTCAACATGTACGAACTCCAATGAAGCACCAGATGACCGGTTGCCAAACTCCAAGTGGATGATCTTCACTAGTAGTGCTCAGTTAGTGACCATACCATATACGACGAAAACCTCAAAAAATCAAAGGCCAAACACGGTCGGCATCCTTGTGTTCTGAACGTGCAGTTCCAGGTGTGATCGGTGCGCTGCAGCACTACAAACCATTCTGTTAGGCACTTCAATTATTGTGGTGTGGACAGTTTACTGATGAGGAGTTCCGCGCTCTCAGAAAGGAGTGAATTCGAGCATCGCCTCACTAGCACTTAGCACAGCCAATCGGACGGAAAGGCTGAGGTAGCAATAGAAGATGCTAAGAGAATACTAAGCAAAGTTAAAGAGCTGAACGAGGACCTGTACATCATGCACCTGGAACGGAGCAACACTCCGTCTCCGTCTCCGGAAATCGGAGTGAGCTCTGTCTAACGTTTATCTAACCACAGAGCGAGAACTTTGTGACTTGCTACAAAAATCCTGCTCCATCCGGAAGCGCGATTCCCGGCGTGAATGCATGGCTGTCAGAAAAAAAGAATGCTCAGACAGAAACGGTAGTATGATCTTGGATCTTAATAGTTACTACCACTCCGAGTCAAATCAGGAAAGTGTTTCATGCACCCAGAACCGAATATTCAGCTGTGAGTCAGTGAAGATGTATGGATACAAGTGGTGCCTACAACTGAGAAATAGTTGTGGAAATGCGGATGGAGGTTATCCGATCAAGGCGGGAAACAGTTCGTGTCGGATAAACCGGATTCACGTGAGACAACATCCGACAGGGTATATAAGGTCGAGCGGGCGAAAAACTCAACAGGAAAACAGAGATCCCGGAAAAACAGACGAGCAGCGGAAGAATGTACGGAGCCCGAAAAAGAAGTAGGGTGTGGTGTGAGCAAGACACCAAAGTGACCAGTAGCCGTTCAGGCATGCTGGTGATAAGTGTCTCAATTCCTATTTGGTTGGCAGATATGTCGTGTTAACAGCCCGAGACCGTGGAACAGCTATAGATGGTCGCAAGGAAAGTGCACAAACAGGGCCGTAAGACATGATGGATGGCTTGGGCCATTGTACGAAATTCAAGGCAACACTGAACTGGCGACCAGGTGCTAAACCACTGTTCAAGGCTAAAAGACCGGTACCATATGCAGCCATGTCAACCGTTGAACAAGAAATCGATCGACTGGAACGTGCCGGAGTCATCACAGCCGTCAACTACTCATCATGGGCCGCACCTATTGTTGCAGTGAAGAAAGCAAATGGCAAGGTACGCGTCGGCGCTGACTTTGCAACTGGCCTCAACGCCGCGCTGGACGACCACCAGTACCCATTACCTGTACCGGAAGATATCTTTGCAAAGCTGAATGGCGGTAAGTACTTTGCTAAGCTTGATCTATCTGATGCTTATCTTCAAGTGGATGTTGACGAAGTCTCGAGGGAGTTGTTGACGATTAACACTCATCGTGGGCTATTCCAATACAACCGTTTGCCATTTGGTGTGAAAACGGCGCCAGCCATCTTCCAACAGTTGATGGATACCATGTTAGCGGCCGTTTCTGAAACCGCTGCATATCTGGATGATATTATAGTGATGGTTCGAACACCAGAAGAATTATTCAACCGCCTGGAGAAAGTGCTTGGTTGTATACAGTCGTACGGTTTCCGGATCCGTGAAGATAAATGTCCATTTTTCACGCCGATCATCAAATACCTTGGTTTTATCCTCGAAAATAACAGACGTCGACCAGATCCGGAAAATATAGAAGCCATTAGAGAAATGCCTCCACCAACAGATCTACAGTCCTTGCGTTCCTCTTGTGGGCTCATCAGCCACTACAGCGCATCCTTGCTTGAGATGTACCGCCTGTGTGCCCCGTTAAACAAGCTACTAGCCAAAGGCCAAACATGGAACTGGACATCAGAATGCCAAAATGCCTTCAAACGGGTCAAGTCACTACTGTCCTCAAACTTGCTTTTGACTCATTTTGACCCCTCCAAAGAGATTGTCTTAGCCACAGATGCATCAAGTCATGGGATTGGTGCGGTAATATCACACACGTACCCCGATGGATCTCAGAAAGCAATCGCCCATGCCGCCAGAACACTTACAAAGGCTGAGAAGAATTACAGCCAGATTGAGAAAGAAGCATTGGCCATAGTGTACGCAGACAAGAAATTCCACAAAATGCTATACGGCCGCCGCTTCAAGCTTCTGACAGATCACAAGCCCTTGCTGGCTATCTTTGGTTCAAAAAAGGGCATTCTGACCTACACAGCCAACCGGCTACAACGTTGGGCTCTTACCTTAATGGGGTATGGTTTTGAGATCCAATACCAGTACGCAGTTTCCATTGGCCAAGCAGATGCACTGTCACGCCTAATTGATGCCCGCCAGCAAGAACATGAGGACACTATCATTGCCTCGGTCGAGATTGAACATGACGTCAACTTTCTGGTAACTGATGCATTGCGCGGTCTACCAGTTACCGCAGAAGCTGTACGAATCGAAACACTTCGGGACTCAATACTCAAGAAGGTTACACAATTTCACAAAACAAGTTGGCCACGTTCATGTTCATCTGCCGAGCTGCAACAGTACTTTCAGAGGAGACACTCGCTCTCTATTGTAAACGACTGCATACTATTTTCGGAAAGAGTGGTCAACCCCAAGGCACTTTAGGAGCGCCTTATTCGGCAGTTCCACGCCGGGCATCCTGGAATCAACCGGATGAAGGCGCTTGCCCGCAGTTATGTATACTGGCCCGTCATGGACAAACAGCTAGAAGAAATAGCCAAACGCTGCCAGAAGTGTGCCAATATCTTGAAAGCGCCACAAAAATCAGTACTCTATTCATGGCCAAAAGTTACTAAGCCATGGTGTCGCATCCATGTCGACTTTGCGGGACCGATCAACGGCAGAAGTTTCCTCATTACAGTCGATTCATACAGCAAGTGGTCTGAAGTATTTCTTAAGGATAGCACAACCACCAATGCCACCATATCGAAACTGCGCCAAACCTTTAGCAGATCCGGCTGTCCTGAGATAATGGTCACTGACAATGGCTCACAATTTACTTCAGCAACGTTTACGGAGTTTTGCAAGCAATGCGCCGTCCAGCACGTTCGCTCGCCGCCGTTTCACCCACAGTCGAATGGCCAGGCAGAAAGGTTTGTCGATACATTCAAGCGAGCTTCCCACAAATCAAAAGGGGAGGGACGTATAGAGGAGGTGGTTGACCGGTTCATTTTCCTCTACCGATCAACATCGAATCCACAAGCGCCGGACGGAGTTTCTCCAGCACAGGCCATGATGAACCGGAAGCTCCGCATGCCTTTCGAGGCCATGCGACCGCGCTCGGAGCCCTCTGTTGGTGAAAGAAACCGCAGAATGCAATAGGATTTTAACTGGCGGCATGGAGCGAAGAAGCGATCTTTTACGCTTGAACAGAAGGTGCTAATACGTGATTACCAGTAAGGCCATGCGAAATGGACGCGAGGGACGGTCAGAAGCAAGCGCGGAAACGTCATGTATGACGTGATGGTGGGCGCACAGATCTGGCCACGGCATGCAAACCAGTTACGGCCCACATTGTGCCAACCAGAACAAGCAAGGGCTACGGTCTCCCGTTGTATTTACTGGTGGAAAGCTTCAACCTGCCGAAGGTAGCAGTGGAGGACTGCACACATTCGAGCTAAGAATCCAGAACACGGACATCGGATCAAAGTTCTCGGGCGCTTCTGCCAAGAAGATGGACCGACAGGCAGAGAACACCGACCAGAAGACTGCAAGTTAATCCCCA
This sequence comes from Dicrocoelium dendriticum, assembly GCA_944474145.2. Lineage (NCBI taxonomy): Eukaryota > Metazoa > Platyhelminthes > Trematoda > Plagiorchiida > Dicrocoeliidae > Dicrocoelium > Dicrocoelium dendriticum. Next base: position 59,797,924 of record OX104062.1, on the reverse strand, counting down.
GGCTTTGGTCTTGTACCTCGGACGATATCTCAGGAGGGGAGGTGTCCGGGAGAAAGTAAGAATTGCCTTGGAAATCCACTATTTTAGCGATTAATCGATTATTAACGATTATCGCATCGATTTCGAACGTTCCGGAATGTTCTAGTTCCGCATGTGATTAAAAACCACCTGACACCTCGGCGTAAGATATGTGGAACCACTAACCTTGGTAGCTGACCTTCCAATTCTAGAAGTCGAAGGTCAGTAAGAGACCTATAAATACAGCGAAGGTCCGTAGTACTTGTGCAGTGTTCGTTGGCGGCGATTAATACGTTATTTTGTCAAGGTCATTGGCGTTTTGCTATTTCCTTCGGTTGGGCTAGAAGTTTTGTGGAGCAGTAAATTGTTATTTTTGAAATTGCGTCTGGTGAGAAGATCATAACAGTGTCCATTTGTGATAACTTATAAATTGTATGCTTGTTTGTGGTGCGGAGATTCCCGATCGTAGCCCGGCTTGAATTTTCGTGACTTTGGAGGGGTATTCGACACAGTTAGATAACGCCATCTTCGTGAGCTACTGACGCCACGCAATAAGCCCTTTTGGCGATGAAGCCGACAAAGTTGAGACAGTTCTCTTAATACACGGTGAACAAGAGTATCGACATAAGTGTTTGCGATTTATGAGTGTCGAATTGTGCCTTAGGATGCGGTGGACACAGCTGTGTCGGCCCAAGTAGGCCTGAAGGCAATATCAGTAGAAAAATCGGGAAAACAATTCAGAGGAGACTCAAACGATGGAAAGCTGACAAGCGGTCCTGAGAGAGTGTAACGGAAAACAATAGGAGTGAGAATGCAAAAGCGTTACTGACTCTGTGATCGTCTTACTTCGGGCGGGGTCATCAATTTGCGATGTGACTGACTCCGAGCACCTCAGTGTCCAAGAAGGCGACAAGCACCAAGCAAACTCGGTCATCCATTCAGGTTATCCAACCTCTTTCACCACATGGTCTACCGGCTACTAGGTCTCACCGAACAAATTAACATAATAACTACATTGTGGGATAACTCTCCTTTATGGGAACAGTTGCAGGTTAAAACAAGAAATATAAGCTCCTATGTAGTATTGGTAGTCAATTCACACCGAAGAAAACAGATTGCGACACGTGGGTACCAAGTGTAATCTGTGCAGACGATCCGAATCCAACAGCGAGTCCAGTGTACGGTACTCAAAGATCAGTTGTCAGACAACACCTGATAGGGTTCGGGATTACTAACTAGACACTTGCATCAGATATGAGCTGCAGTTCTAAGTTAGTAGTGGGCAAGAACGATAACGTTTTTACTGGTTTCCAGAGATGATGGTGTGGGACACCATGCGTGCCAATCTTCTCCGGTCGCTTATTGGCTCTCACATTGCACACCGAATAGAGAAAAAGTGGCCTTGAAAGTGTGCCTATAGGTTCGATAGTGAAGGACCCACCGTGTAACACAACCAATGTACTGGATGATAGCCCTGGGTGCAGGTCATTGGAGCGTGCGTGCCAGCTGATAAACTCTGAGCCCGAGATGAATAGACTGATATTGTAATAAGGATGCTTGTTGTGGCTAGTAACTACATAAACGACCTTGATGAACGGGAGATAAGAGTCGGTAAATCGGGGAAGACAATCTGAAGCTGTCAGAAATACAGCGAGTCATTGATAGTAGCGCGGTTGCATGATAAGAGAAAAACCATAAGGTCAAACGAAAAAGTATAATCCATTTGAAAAATTCATCATCACGCCAAGCTAAGCTAATCATGCAAAACAGGCAAGGAGGAATTTTAACGAAAAACCGATATGGTGCGTGGTATCAGCCTGGTTTTAGCTGAACCACCTAGGGTTAGGGGCCCCACTGATAATGGAACAAGGGAAAACGGACCATTTGCGGTCCACAAATCCTGCCTAAGACCCTGAACGAAGTCATCTTAACGGCAGATATGAAGTAAAGAACAATAAGGAAGAATCTTGAGTCATTCTTCATTGCTTGACACACACACACACAAACACGTTATCCGGTAGTGTTCCGAAGTGTTGGAGAAAAAGTGACTTCAGTAAACAAATCGACAACCCAGAGCCACATGAATGTAGGCCAACTCCCCCAGGTGCACGTATTCCCACTGCCTCATTAGGAGTAACGACACCGCCCTCACCGTCATTCCAACGTCCCAATAGTGATTCTGGCAGGAATAGGAAACTGCTGCGTCCCAATTAGCTACCGTAGTGATTAGTCGAACGCGTTGCAACCCACCAATGGGTAAGTCGTATTGTCTAGACAGCCTAGTTAAATCGGATGTCCTGGTTGCAACCAACACCCATCGAGTCATAAGCCAGATGTTGGCTCTCATACGATAAGTCGCTTCAGCGTAATAAATTGAAATTTTACGCCAAAATGGTAGAAAAATAACGGCTAATCATCATCACTGGTGTGCTGGCCTAACAGATTGTTGTATCATGACTCGTGGCAGGTTGGAGATTCGAACGATAGCCGGGGCCCCGATTCAATCTATGAAAATGGTTTTGAAAAGATGCCGATAAAGTCTGTGTAAATAAGAAATGGATAGGTTTCGGAGCATTTAGTAACTTGTCTGCGTTGCAAGAACAGTCTTCGTGCTATTAGAGCGCCGACAGACTGTCATAAATGCTGTCTAAATATGGAGGCCCAGATACACAAGTTTCGCCGCTCAAAATGTGTACACTTTAGACAAAATCCGGACATTATCCTACGCAATGAAAGAACGCGATAATCGTGCTGCGACAAAAATGTACACTTCATACATTATTGAAAACTATTGCTCTATAAATCACACCTCTACATCACATCTCCAAGATAATAGAAAGACAGTAAAAGGGGATTTCGGAAAACCTAATGGGTAGGTCGCAGCACAAGTTTATAAAGTCACGATCCTGCGCGACCATCAGATAGGTATACGCATCAGGAACAGCAGTACATCAGCCATTTGAACTGATGCTTCGTTGCCATACAACCATGAGGACCTATGAAATAAAGAATAACAAGAGGGAGAGAAGGGGGACTTACCTGAAAACCTTAATGCCCTAAGCAAACATTCAGGGCCAAGGCGCCTACACCTTGTGTAGACAACATACCGTCACAAACAGCTGGATATCGTGCAAAGATAAGGCGGCATCGGCGAGACAGCTGCCTTGCGGCTTTCACTGCCCCGCGTCATAATCAGCCATTACCCCGCAGATAACTCAGCCCCAAACACACATTAAACACGCAGTCCGACAAGCAGATGGCAGAAGACGCGCCACTGGTGTCGAGTGCGAGCCATGTCCTGTAAAGTCTCCAGCCAAGCACAAGGCGGGTCATGTGGCTCCAGCCCGGAAAACGAGACGGACCAAGGACACAAAACTGGGTCATTAGTGACTTCATTTCACGCTGTCAAGTCAACTTTTGCCTACCTCGAGCTTTGCGCTACCCTACAGCTGACAGACTAAACAGGACACTCCCAGATAAGCGGTGACCAGGCATACGTAGCACGTGCCCGGGCCAACGCAACTTATTCAGTGCTATCTGTTGTTCTAAGGAACTACCTTGGGTATCACTGCGTAATACTCGTCTCCGCACATCATCATTACGGACACGCGGCTGCCACCGGACACCAGCAATGCACCGCAGACAAGGTAGATCAGAGTTGAAGACGTATCAGATCTTCAGACGGAAGGGGTCAAGTCTCACTCCTATAGAGCATCACGGCCCGCACGATGACCTTGTAAGCATGGTCTTTCAGACGGAGGAAAACTCCCTTCTGTTTCCAAGGATGTCGCAGGTTCAAGAAGGCAGTTCTGGCCTTTGACGTCAGTTTCTATGCGCCCATCGTTGCTGATGCAGCTGCAAAGGTAAGTGAATAGATCAAACACCTCGAGTTGCTCGTTAGCAAAGATCAAGGGGTCATCAAGTGGCTGGTGATCCTGCAGCAACACTTTACACTTTGAAGGTGCAAAGCGCATACCAAATAATGGGACCACGCTGGAGAGGCTATTCAGGGTTGATTGTGCCGTCGCAACATGGTCGAAAAGCAAGACGATATCTTCCGCAAAATCAAGATCAACTAACCTTTCAACAGGCAGGAACTAGACGTCTACATCGTGAGATACCGCGAGGGAACACTCCATGATGGAGTTCATCAGAAAATTGAACAAAAACGGGGAAATGGGACAATCCAGACGAACGCCACTTGTTGTCGGAAAGCTATCTGACAAATCACCGTAGACCCTGACGGGGGCTGTCGTCTTCAAGTATAGAGCATGCGAAATGTTCACATATTTCATGGGGACACATTCTCGCACGAGTATTTCGAACAGAATGCATTGATCTACTGAAGTCGAAGAACACAGCTATTGTGGGCCTACGGTATGCTCTAGCACCTGCTGCAGAGTGAATATATGTCTATACAGCCACATCCAGGGCTGAAACCTGAATGCTGTTCCATAATCCGAGATTCCCGTTCCATAGTGACGTGACGAAGGAGAATGGATGCCAGTAATTTTGTCACAACTGGCGTTAGGCTAATGCCCCTGTGGTTAGAACAGTCTGTGCGACTGCCCTTCTTGTATATTGCCACTATAATCGATTCACTCCAGTTAGCCGGGACACGCTTCCAACCAGAGATGTTGGAATAGGGAGGGCAGGGGTTCGCAGAGGATTCCACCTCCATCCTTAAATAGTGCAGGTGGGAGGAAATCCGGGCCAGCAGCACGAAAACGATTGAGGGCCGTGATCGCGTTTCGGACCTCAGCCTTCGCTGGAGTCTCTAAACTAACCTTACATGGCTCGTCCTGTATCACTTGAGTAAAAAGAGGTCCAGGAGCAGGGGGACAACTTAACTGATCTTAAAAGTGTTCCGTCCAACGAGCCATACGGCGCTCCTTATTGTGAATCAGAGCACCCGCGCTGTCCCCGATTGTCTGTGACGCCTGGTTTCCTGGGACCAGTGGTGCAGATCAGCTGGAAGAGCCTGCGACAAGTACCTACTGCTCCTGCCTCCTCCATTTCTTGAGCCCGACTGGTCCACCAGGCTTCCTTGTCAGCACGCAGGCTCCGCATTAGTTCGCGTCCAATAGTCCGTCAGGTCATATTGTGCTCAGAGGCAGCCGGGAGGTTTCTCCTGGATTTCAACAGGTTCACCGACCTCTCGGATACCCGGTGGCTGGTGGGGTAACGATTGCTAGAGCCACAAGCAGAGGCTGCTGCGTCGTGCATGGCTGCCGAGATCTTATTCCACTGAAGCTAAGTGCCATTAGGACAAGAGAGCGAAAGTTAGGTACGCAGTGCGTCTTGATAGGGTTGCCTGACCGAGGGTTAAGACAATTTCTCAGTTGCTAATCGGTGGAAACGCTTGGTGCGCCTCCCGGTAAAGTTCATGGAGAAACGACAGCGTACCAAGCATGATCAAAGTCGACGCAGGTATTCCTGTACGAGCGACAATCCAGGATGGAACCACGCCATCTGTAACTTATGGCAATGTGGTCAATTTGGGTCCATCGCTGGCCAGCTACAGGAGGACGCCAAGTGGCATTTCGGCACCCACTGTCTAAAAGCAGTGCTACTAAGATACAACTGGTGCTCCGCACACAGTTGCAGCAGGCGCTCGCCGTTGTCCGTCTGTTTGGAGTTAAGCCCATGATTACCACCCAGCTGAGCTTCTGAAGAGCTCAGACGCCCTACTTGTGCGTTCATATCCCCTGCAAGTACTATAATATCTGAACTGGTAGCACTGCGTAGTAGCGCGTTCAGTTCGTGATAGAATGTGTCTTTGGCAGCATCAGAACTGCAGTCGGTGGGAGCATAAGTGGAAATCACAAACAAACAGCGTCTTGTACTACTTCGTGAATCAACTTTAGTGGATGTCGTCAAATGGGCTGCACACAAACGGCTGTTCACCGGAATCCAGTCAACCAACGATGGTTCAGCTATGGAGCTGAGAGTGATGCTTACCCCAGCTTGACCAGTGAGTGTTGCATTAGCGTCTCCGGATGCGTGTAATCAATAGCGAGAGGACAATCCGGGGCAGTTAACTCAACCATCCACTACGGGCATTGATCCTAGTTTCGGACACAACACAAGTCAATATCCAATGTGTCAAGGTGAATGCGAATGCAGCCTATTGACCGATTTGTTTTAGAGGGCGAACGTTGAATGCCGCCAGATAAACGGGACAGGGTGGCCTTATAAGGGACTGTTGCCGATGGGTGTACATTTGGTGGTTCGGGATGGCTCTACTCCAGTGGCACTTCGGTTGCTGTCAATTAAGCTGGGAGCTGTAGGAGGAAGGTTAGTAATGAGGGTTGGGAGGGAAGTAAGAGGAACAGGTGGAAAATAAAGAAGGGGAGGCGCCAGCAGTAGCATGTTTTCGCTTATCCGCCCTGCTGTATGCAGCAGATAAGACGACCCTGATAGTCTGCACGATAGTCGATTCAGGAAGTGGTTGAAGTTTGAAGAAATAACCATGGGTATACGTTGGCTGAGATATTGCCAGGGCGCCCAGACAGGAGAACCATTGGCTTAATAGCCTGTCCGCAAGGCAGCGGTGAGGTGGCAATGATTTAGTTTCATAGAAATGGATGTCATCTCATTTCAAACCCACAATCTGGAGGACCAGGAGACAGAGTTTGTCGTACCTCCAACCACTGACCAACCTGGCAGGAGTAGCTCTCAAGGGGCCCGGGGGCAGCACCGAATATATCTTAGTGGATCAAGGAGGCACGTAAACCGTCATCCCACGTTAAGGTCCAGTCTGGTTGCGGCGGAATAGGTGTACTCAGCAATGTAATGACAGTCCCTGATTCTGTCTGTTGTAGTTCTTCTGGATTTGAGTAAAGCTTTTTGACGGTGGGCTGCGTACAAAATCATTGGCCAAAATCTGATTGGTTGACATTATAAAGCCCTTGTGTAACATGGTTAGTCAGGATTATTTGATTAAAAAAACCAAAGGAAATTTGGATTTGGAATACCTGTCGTGTGGTTGGATTGCAACACGCAATCTCTATTGAGACTTAGGTTCATTTTGAAGTAGATCTCGGTCATTCCGATCACAAGGACCGGATCCGAAATGGAAATGTTTCGGTGTTGCTCCTCCAAGCACTGTCGGTGTTGGAGTAGCGACACGGAGACACCACTAATTCGAATAGAGGACTGCCTCATTGTATGCAAATGAGATGAAATCTGCTCCTGGAAGAAGAATGATTCGTCAAAGATCTGGGCACAGAATTCAGAATGATGTAACATCCCCCAGAATACTGGTATCATATGTGGATGCCACGTATCATCTGGAGGATTAGAATTTAATGATGAATAGCTCACGCAATGCATCTCTCTCCTCGGGACTTAGGCGTGCGGTGTTCGGTAACGTTTGACCTTTCTAAGAAATGTAATTATCAGACACCAAAGCTAAACGAACCATTGGCTATATCTGCAGATCATTCGGGTTCCGTGAAGCCAGACTTAAGGTATATATGGTTGGCGGCATCCGATTTCGGATTTGCCTGTCACTGTGGTCAGATACAAGACGTCTGTGCCTACAGAAAGATCATGGGTGGCTTGCGCTGCACCACCCACAGCTCCAACCACACACACTATATCCAGTGTAAACCCGGAGGAATAAGACCTGGAGACATGTGGATGGGAACCACGTTTCATCAACGGAGCCGGCCCACACTCCTTCACAGGCTAACACAAGCACGCTGTATTTGGGAATCAAGCGCACACAACGCGGTGGCTGGACCGTAGTCCGCCCCACACTGAGGGCATGGAACCACTCTCCGAGCCTAGCACGACCACAAGGACCGTGCACCCCGTCCCCTCCAGCACCGACCAACTGTCTCCTGGAGCCAGTATAGCCGAGGTGGTGGGTAACAGACAGACAGGCACCTTGTCAACATGCATAGCAAGCGCAACCACACCGGGGATGTCAAACAACACAAAATCACATGAAGTGACAATAACAAACAACATACATGTCGTATAAAGCATACGGAAATGCTCACATAAATCTACGCCAAATGTGCATATGTAATAAATTGCGTATCAACAAACCCACGCCAAGTGCAAGAAGTCAGAAAATAAATTCGTTTACGAATGCCAAATAAGCGAAAACGTAAGCAATCCCAACCGCAATTAGCGTAAGCAACATGTGCAAGTTCAGGTAAACATTGAGGTAAAAAATGCATTGAGACACAATAGCAAACTCACCACTGTAGAAAAATAGAAGATCCATTCAATTACTTATATAACTGGAAGTCGCAGAGAGTGCTTCTGTCGGTGAGCAGCAATATGCATACACTCCACTCCGAATGCAATTGGCGCTAGTGGTGATGCTTGAGGAAATAGGACATAAAATAATTACATTAGGGTGTGAGAACAACAACCGCAAGAAGCGCGCAATTAGTGTGCGGTTCGCTGGCCCACAAGTGACCTCCGGCTCAACTGTGAGTGACTCAATCATTCAGCGTCCGTTTGATTTGTGAGCGCAGCAAAAACATCTTATTTCACGATTCTTCTTGCCCTGACAGTGCCACTGGGTGTGACACATGAAACTTACGCGCTCGCATGATGGTTCAGGCTGAAAAGTACACTTTTCTACCTAATTCTTGTTATCTCCAACATTCTTTGGTTATGATACACTCGATAATCTGTAGTGTGTTCAATTTATTAGCCGATCTCTGGAGTTATTTCTGAGGCGGATTATCTTGACTACCATCAAAAATGTACTTTCCATTAACGTATTTACAAGTATACGCTAATTCATAATTTATATTTCCACTGATGACAAATGCAACTATGTAATCACTAACATCAGTACATCAACCATCTGTACTGACGTCTCGCTGCCGTACAGCTACGGTGACCTACAGAACGAATAACAATAAGTGGGAGAGAAGTAAGACATGGCGTAAAACTTTAATGCCCTAAACAGACACTCAGGGTCAAGGGTCTACACCTGGCGTCAACAACGGTCCATCACAAACAGCTGACTACAGTGTAAATATACGGTGACATCGGAGAGAGAGGTTCTGTGCGGCTTGCACGGCCCCACGTTACAATCAGCCATTAATCCGCAGATAAATTAGCACCAAACAGTTTAAACAGGCAGTCCGACTAAGAGAGGACAACAGACGCGCCACTAGTGCCAACTGCCACCCATGTCCTGTAACCTCTCGAGCCAAGTGCAACGCGGATCAAGTGCACTCCAGCCCGTTACGCACAGGAAGAGGTGACATCCGCAAACAGTTTATCCTTCAACTGGAGGTGTGACATGACGTGGAAGCGAAGACAATGCGTAATTGTGCGGCATCATTGGTGTTAACAACGGCCGCTTGTAATCGCTTGTTAATGTGTCCGGAATTGTTGTCTCTTATACGGTATCACCATATCATTATCCACGATAGCCGCAATATATAAGAATAGAAAAAACCCGCAAACGAAGCATGCCAGTTGAGCCACCAGTAACGGATGGGCACTGTTACTGAGAGCTATTAGCCGGCAGTGTACCGTCCAAGTTGCTTGCTAAGCTAAAGTGAGCCATTAGGTTGATGTGACGTCTAAACATTCAGGAAAGCCGGACCTTCGGTTGCATGCCCGATTGAATTTCCGCAATAATTCAAACCGGTCCACGTAGCAAACTGCTAGGCACATCACGTCATTGGTAAAACGGTTTCATAATGGACGCCGTTCAATTAGTTCCCTCAGAAAAACCTATCTAGCTTGGCGTTAAAAATAAAAGCACTCCAAATACACAGCGCTTATTATTCGCGCGCTTCATATGCACGTGCTAACATTGCTTCCAATCGAGTAAAAACCCCAGGTTGTTAGTCCACGGCACGATAATAAAAAAAACACGAAAAGGCTCAACTAGGAGTTGAGTACGGTTAACGCTTGTCGCCCTGGCTGCGCACAATATATATATATATATATATATATATATATATATATATATATATATATATATATATATATATATATATATATATATATATGGTGGGCGGCATCGGGTTTCGGATTTGCCTGTCACTGTGGCCAGCCACGGGACGCCTGCGCCTACAGAGGCAATATGGGTGGCTTGCTCAGAAGCACACACAGTTCCATCCACACACCCTATATCCACTGTAAACCCGAAGGAATAAGACCGGGAGGCATGTGGATGGGAGGCACGTCTCATCAACGGAGCCGGCCCACACTCATTCACAGGCTAACACATCACGCTATAGTTGGGAATCAAGCGCACACAAGGCGGTCGCTGGACCGTAGTCCGCTCCACACTGGGTGTATGGAACCACATTGTGGGTCTAGCACGGTCACAAGGAAGGTGCATCCCGTCCCCTCCAGCAACGACCAACTGTCTTCTGGAGCCAGTATAGACGAGGTGGTGGATAATAGACAGACAGGCATCTTGTCAACATGCACAGCAAGCGCAACCAGAACGGAGATGTCAAACAACAGCAAATCACATGAATTGACAATAACAAATAATATATATGTCGTATAAAACATACGGAAATGCTCACATAAATCTACGCCAAATGAGCATATGTAATAAATTGCGTATCAACAAATCCGCGCTAAGTGCGAGTTGTCAGAAAATAAATTCGTTTACGAATGCCACATACGCGAAGACGTAAGCAATCCCAACCACAATTAGCTTAAGCAACATGTGCAAGTTCAGGTAAACATTGAGGTAAAAAATGCATTGAGACACAATAGCAAACTCACCACCTGAAATCAAGAAACTCAGCACTCAAGCATGCGGTTGGTAAACCGAATGCAGCGTACGTACAAACCCCGCGCCCGTTCTGCTCACGTTCTCAGCAGCACCCATCGTCCTTTCGATGCTGGTCCCGAGTGGCCTCGCTCGTGGCTAACAAGGCAAGCCTGACTCAGGCACTCGCGACCGCATGTGTTACAGCACCATGCACTCGACGTCGATGGAGTACACCCCATCGGCGAACGTCGCTACCGCAATTACCACTTCTTCTCTGCATGCACGAGGGCTTTCTCCCGCACCTCGGCAACTGCCTTCCCAATCAAATCGCGCCATACACCCCGATCAACCGCCTTCGATTCCCAACATCGGAAGTCAACACTAGAACGTGAGATGCTCACTTTGATTACGTCCCGCTAACGAAGCTTCGGTTTCCCCACATGCTGCTTCCTCTACACTCAGTTGACCATATAATAGCTGCTTCAGTATTCGTGTCGAAACCACACGTCACACATAACTGAGCCACCTCAGGTGTCTCAGAAAAGGCATGCAGTACACTGCATACATTTCACTTCCGTGTCTGCACCTCTGTCGCACCAACCGATGCGCAGAATCCGTCGCAGACACTGTTGATGAAACCACTCGAAATATCGCATATCCCGCCGGTACATCGTCCACGTTTCACTGCCGTATAGAAAAACAGGCTGCACCATGGATTTGTACACCATCAGTTCCGTGCCAACGGCAAGCTGGCGATTGTTCCACACTCGGCACTCAAGCATCCCGAATACCGCCGCCGCCTACCATACGCGAATATGGAGCTCACTGTGTATCTGCTGGTCAGTCAAAAGCACCCTCCCAAGGTAGCAGAAGCGGGTGGTTTCCAATACTGCAGCACCAATGATGATTCGCGGCACCATTGTGTTGATAGTGTGCCCGAACATGGCTGCTGTCGAAGCCAGAGCACTAGGCATGTGCTGCAACTCATCCGCGCAGGGCGCAAACAATGCACAGTCGTCAGCGAACAGCAGCATACGGATAGTTATCACACAGACTAGGGTTCGCGCACCGAAAAGACAGATGTTCAGCAACTCACCATCAATACGGTGCTCCACACGAACACCGCAAGCACAAGTGGCATCAAAAGCACAAGACATCATGGCACGAAAATAGCAAACAAGGTAGGAGCTAAGACACGGCCTTGTTTCACACCAGAGACAACTGCAAAGTCATCCGAGATCTGTCCACTCCGCTGCACTCTCGCCCGCATACCACTGTGCAGACATTCAAGTAAACTTACAAAAAGACTCGGACAACCAAACGTACCCAACACCAGCCACCAGCGCCTGAGGTACCATCGCGCAGCGGCTCCAACCTCGGTCCATACACCGACTTCAAGTAGTCGAAGAATTCCTTTTGTTGGCGGCGTTCGGTGTGGCATTCCAACTGCTTCGCCTTCTCCGTCCACCATGCATTTTCAATGCGAAGAAGCTCTCGAGTCAGTCGCAGTCGAATTTTGCGAATTCGCTCTTCTTCACCAAGCTACTGGGGTCTGCCACATGTGCAGCAAATGCTGCACTCTCTGACACCAATCGTCGCATTGTTCTCATCAAATCAATCCGGCCGAATACAGTTTGCGCTCCCGATGGTCTCCTAGGCATCAGCTCTCACCCGGTCGCGAATGTAGTGCCACAGGTGGCCCACTGGGGCTATGCAGTCCACATCACACAGCCGTGCAGCCATCGCCTTCTCTAGCTTAATACGTTTCACCACAGTACCGACAGAGAGGAAGTTAAATTTACGCCGGTTCACGGTGGTAGTGCAATACATAGATTTACCGAAATATATGTACAGTTTGGTCCGCACCAACTTGTGATCAGTGCCACACTCAGCTCCACGCAGTACACGTGTCATGCGCACTTCATGCACGTCATGCTGACGTACGATAACAGAGTCGAACAGGTGAGCGTGACCACTCCGTGGGTGC
>OX104062.1:59748031-59785186 GCA_944474145.2 Dicrocoelium dendriticum | reverse complement strand
ACGGAACCGTTAGTATCAAGTAGTTGACGCGGTCACTGAGCACATCTGTTCCTGTTGTAGCTGCATCTTAAAGTGGAGAAAACTATCAAATAATTATTCGTCATGGCGTCGACAAGGTGTACCTTCTAACCCCATCGCAATGAGGCTGGACCTTATCGTGGTGCGATGGTTTGTGTGCCTCAGTGATCCATTGAGCTATACTGGATGGTGCATTTTTTGCACCTTCATAGCCACTCATACCAGGTTGGTCAATGGTTAGAGGCCAGACAAACTCAGCCTCCTGGTCCTCCAGGTTGGGGGTGGGAATGAGGGTGGCACCTTATACTTTAAAACGGACTCCTTGTAGCCCAATGCCAAACCCGCTGCCTTGCGGACAGGTTTTTGAACCATAGGCTTTGGTTGAGAACCCTAATCGTTATCCTGTCTAGGCCTGAGCAACCTGACAGTATCCTGCCCACGTAATACTATGAATCCTTCCCCAAACAAATTTCTGATGCTCTGGCCACCGCAGAGGATAATCAACGGTGCCCTATCTGCTGCAACGGGCAGGGTAGGTAGGGGTTTGGATGCTACTGCTCAAGCCTTCCCGTCTTCTTATTCCCTCTCTTGCGCTTTTTCACCCTTATCATCCCGTTCCAGCTTCACTTTTATCCTCCCTGTTTTCAACGTCCCAATGCTTGGCCCTTCCCAACCTTGCTTCAATAGTCGCTCGTCTTTTAGTTTCAACTCACAGGTGAACGCAGAGCGTCATTCCTGCACTGTCAACAGGCCCATGTCCAAGCAAGCGGCCCATTCCAGTTCATCGGCTTCCATTTGGAGCCCTCGGTCCTCCTTCAGATTGGCATGCCTCAATGTTCGCACATTGCTTCAGATTGGTCAACAGGCAGCACTTGCTCGAACATTGGAGACCCTCTCGATCGATATCTGCTGCTTATCAGAGACCCGCCTGCAAGACTCGAGCTCAGCGATCACTTTGTCATCCCCTTCAGGTGACGCAAACAGTATTTTCTCATTGCGCCTATCCGGTGACGATGCAGCTTCGAGCACCGGCCAAGCCGGTGTTGGTATTGCCCTGAGTCGCCGGGCTGAAGCTACTCTGGTTGATTGGATTCCAATCAATAGCCGGATGTGTGCGGTCCGATTGGCCGGCTCATTCACAGCTTCGAAGTCACGTGCGACTAACAGGTGTCTATTCGTTATCGCTGCCTATGCACCGACAAACTGTAGCGATGACTCGGTAAAAGATGACTTCTATCGTCAACTGAGCGAGCTGCTTAGCCACAGAAGAAGCACAGACACTGTAGTACTGGCTGGGGATCTGAACGCTCAAGTTGGAAAATTATCCACAGATGAGCTTCATCTGGGCGGCCAACATGGTATAGGCTCCCGTAATGATTACGATGAGTGGTTACTTCATTTGTGTGAGGGTGCTTGCTTATTTCTTGCGAGCACTAATTTCCGACACAACACCCGCCGAAAGGTGACTTGGCGCCCACCAGCTTCGAACCATCTATGGACGCAAATCGATCACATTGCGATAAGTTACCGATGGAGAGGCTGCGTCCAGTATTGTCGCTCGATTTGGAGCACAGGTGTGGACACCGACCATGCACTTGTATGTGCTGACATTCAGATGTGTTTTGGCGGACGCCCGCGACGACGTTGTGAGCGCATTGACACCGGCAGACTGGCGAAGTCAGCTGTTCTGAACGCGTATCAAAGTACGCTGTCATGCGAGTTGGATAAACGCTCACTGGGTGCAATTGAAGCTCACTGGTCCCATATTCACCAGACTTTACTAGCAGCAGGCAAATCCTCATGTGGTGTGTCTATTCGCCAACATGGACATTGGGTCTCTTCACAGTCTCTGGAACTTATGGATGCTCGCCGGCATATTCCGGCTGGAAGCGAACACAATGAAACTCGCAAGGAGCTCCGGGCAAAACTCCGTGCTAGCCTGAAGAGAGACCGCGAATCCTAGTGGTCTAATCGTGCAACAGAGCTGGAGATGGCTGCTGCCCTTGGTAACCATCGTAAGTTATTCCGTCTGATACGGGAAACGAGCAGCAGGAGACCTGGTGTTAGTGAAACTATACGTGACGAGAGTGGACAGCCTATCCACAACTTATCAAAACGCTTGGAGCGTTGGGCTGAGCACTTTAAAAGGCAATTTAATCAGTCGGAATGGTTAGATTTCTCGCCGGCCACTGATCACCCCACTCCGTGAGCTGTCCCATTGGGTCCACCCTGTCGCTCAGAAGTCGAACGTGAGATCGGACTGTTGAAGTTAAATAAAGCCGCGGGACCAGATGATCTTCCTCCAGCCCTCTTCAAATTCGGGGGACCTGCTCTTATGGGTGATTTACACGAGTTACTAGTGAAACTGTGGGAGCAGGAAACTGTCCCAACCGATTGGAACCGCTCCGTCATGGTCCCAATTTTCAAAGGAGGCTCACGATCGGAATGCGGCAGCCATAGAGGAATCAGTCTGATCTCCATCGCCTCCAAATTGCTTGCCTCTGTCATCTTTCACAGACTGACTGGCACTCGTGAAAGCCAGATTCGTGAAGAGCAAGCTGGATTTCGTCGAGGTCGTGGCTGCATTGACCACATCTTCACCTTGCGTCAGTTGTTGGAGCACCGCCACATATACTGGCGGCCCACCGTTGTCGTGTTCCTCGACATCAAAGGTGTATTCGATTCGGTGGATAGACATGCACTTTGGGACTGTCTACTCAGGAAAGGTGTGCCCGAGAAATATGTGAATATTATCCGAGCATTATACGCGCGTAGCTCGGGCAGAGTGAGGGCTTACGGCAAGTTGTCGTCGCTCTTTAATATCTCTAGCGGCGTGAGACAAGGATGTCCGCTGTCACCTTTCCTCTTCAACTTCGCTGTTGACGAAGTCATTGAAATCGCGTTCACAGGACATGACTTAGAAGGTGTGGAGCTACTACCAGGTGAACGACTTCTTGATTTAGCGTATGCTGATGATATTGCCCTGATCTGTGACAGCTCACAAACGTGCCAAGCGGCACTGGACAGATTAGCAATAGCTGTCCGTCACTTCGGGATTTGCTTCGCACCCTCGAAGTGCAAAGCGTTCCTCTAAGATTGGTCTGGACCGCCCCCTACGTTGACCCTTGGTGGGGATCAGCTAGAAGTCGTTGAAAAATTCAACTACCTGGGAAGTTGTATCAGCGCCCGTGGGATTGAAGATGAGATCACGAACCGTATAGCAAAAGCTCGGGGCGCTTTTGCTAACCTTCGCCACTTATGGCGCCGGGGCGACATCACTCTCGCCCTGAAGGGTAGAGTGTACAATGCAGCGGTACGTTCGACCCTACTGTACGGTTGTGAAACCTGGCCGCTTAAAGCAGCGGACTTGAAGAGGCTAGTTACGTTCGACCACCGGTGCCTTCGCAATTTAGCTCACATCTGGTGGGAACTCCGCGTGAGCAACGAGCGTGTTCGACGCCTTGTTTACGGCACAGGAAAAGGAAATGAACCGCTCAGCACCGTCATTTCACACACCAGGCTCCGATGGCTCGGCCACGTGTTACGCATGCCAGCCCACCGACTCCCGCGATGTGCGTTGTTTGCGCACCGGGGATGTGGATGGAAGAGGAGGGGTGGCCAAGCGATGACTTGGTCGAGAGGAATGAAGGCCCTCACTTCTGAGCTGGCCTCGGTTGGAGCGTTTCGGCTCCCTGGTTGGGGTCCGAAAGACGATGAACACGTTTGGTTGGACACACTTGCTGATATGGCTAGGAGCCGACCTCAGTGGCGTTCGTGCTGTGAGTTTCTTTGTCTCACCCCATCCCTCTTAGCCTCTCCCTCCAACCACGATCTCATTATTTAACCTTATATAATTTTACATAGTAATTTTTTTGATGCATAGTAGCCGGCTGGTAGCTTACCGGAACGATGCCGATCCGCTACCGGTTGCTCAGCCGGTTTGACCCAGTTGAATTTTTTTCTCCTTTTTTCTGTGTATTGCAGCACAGTAGCTGAGGTGTTCCCCACCTCTAGCTAACGTGTATGATGATGGTGACCTTCTAACCCCTACTATTCGTCATGGTACAGTGCGATCGAGTAGCACGAAGTGAGCGGCCCCTGCTGCGCTTGCAGAAACGGTTGAAATTGGTTCCACATATCCACACTGATTGTCTTCCTTCTGCCTCCAAATTGACAAGCTGCAGCGCGAATGATTTCCGTCACCACTTGTTCTCTACCATGTTCAGATACGCCGGAACAGCGTGCAACTTCATCGTGGTTATTAATCGGCCGTCAAAGTACCTGGTGACCGTGCTGGTGCGTACCTCAAATTCAAACTCCGCTTTCAAACGTAATCGAAGAGCTTCAAGGGTTACTGTTGGCTCCGCAGACACTCACCCAACCAGAGGGTCGACATGACTTTCTGCCAACGCTCTACGGCAAACCCCTCCATGCTGTCTCCTAAGTTCGGTTGACGGCCACATATGAAGCCAACTGCGGCAGGTTTTCCCGTTTATGTTGAGCACACTAGCAACTTACTTCCAATCCGCTCCCTCCTCACACGTTTTCACTATTCTGCTCTTCACTTCCATGAAATGATGGGCATACGGTCAGCTTCGTGCCATCGATTTTCGCTAAACTGCACGTTCACAGTCTTATTGATAATTTATTTCCCGTCTCACCCAAATTGCCTGTGTACTGGGATCGACCGTTTACCCCTGTCCCACCTCGTGAAACTGGCTGTCTCATTGACCCAAAGCTGGTCAGCTGTTTGCGGTCAGTCATATGCCTGTCCGCGTTGCCTATTCGTCATCGCAGCAAGACCCCGTGTGCAGGTGTTCTTTCCTTGTGGCCACGGAACATAGCTGTCCCCCTACTGTGACTTGTGATACATAAGGGCTATGGACTGTGGAGTCTACCAGCCACATAGGCTCTGGAGCCAGGTGTTTATCCGTGAGGTGATGTATATCAGTCACCCTTGACTCCAGGGGTAGGGAACGCAGGAATCCAACTGATGATATTTCGTTCCCTTCTGCAGCAAACGGGTTACATTCGTAAGCTCGGTTTCATCATTGGTGTTAACCTAACATGTAAGTTAAATGGAAGCGGACGATGTAACGCAACCTCCAGACTGAATGTGGTTGTTAACGACCCCACCACACATAGTGTTTGAAAGGACACTGCGAGGAGTCCAGCTTTTGCTTAAGGTTAAGGAACACATCATAGGATTATGGTGCTAGGTGAATTCAATGTGGCAAGTATGCTGTATGCGCTTAGGCGACGCGCTTTGATCTTCATTTGTGTCTTTTCATTTGATAACTGGCAGGTCAATGCTTCCGTCATTCTACTAGTAACTGAAAGCACGTTAAGAAGTTGCTGTTCGGCTGCAACTCATTTCTACTTGGACAAGTGAAGCGTCTCACACTAAAAATCTTATCAAAAAGCGCGGATTCTGTAGTCAGATTATAATGTGACCGCACAGACGACAAGTCACCTGCCACTGATATGTTTACATTCCCTTCTGCGTTGGTGGAGAGCTGAAACCTGTAAATCGGACACGATGATACGGTCTCGGAGATAAATGCAGTACGGTAGAAAGAATAGTTGGGTAACGGGTACATTGGATGCTTCCGCGCGAATGCTGGAAAGAAATCAGTAGCTGTGGATGCATCACGGAACACAGGCGGTGCGTTGAACAATGCACGGTCACTGCCACCAGACTCCACGAGCTTCCATGGTGAGCTGTTTGAGCTCAGTATTCAGAGCTTCGCGTAGAGTTACAGTAATTGTACGGTGATCTTCCATAAGTTGAACACCGAGCGAAAATCTGCCGGTTGATTATGTGCCTGGTGAGCATACGGATGGCATTAGCAGACTTGTGCACGGCATTCCAGATACGTGTCCAATGCGCCTCAACATCTGTGAGTAGAGAGCTGTTCAGAATAGGAGACGAATTCCTAAAGGCACTCAGCTTATTTGGAAAGCCCGTTCGCCTACTTCTAACTGCGTCCGACGATGCCGCTAGGTGCCAACAAAATGCAGGACCATTCTAGGACACACAAGCGCGTGATCGGAAGTGAGCTAAGTACTTCAAATTGACCTGCTGTCCCTTGAACAGCCACGACAATTGTAATCGATCACCATGTGGTCAGTCTGTATCCACTACCGTGAACAGCAGAGATCTGTGGCGGTCGACCCCCATAATCCCGTAACCTAAAGGTAACGAGCTCGTCTTGAAATCTGAAGACGCAGGTTCGAGACTACGAAGGGACCGGGCAAGTCTCACAGCATCTTTAGCCCACGTGCGACCGGTGGTGATTGCATGGCAGCATGGTGTCGGTACTGGGTAACGACATACTGCTGATGCCTTTCTTCTTCTTTCTTAATCCGTCATGCGAATACCATAGCAATCCAGACTATCGACATCTTGTTCCAAAGCTTCGAGCCTAGCAACTGGTGCGTTCAAGTCCCCGATGAGAATCACGATCTACTCGCAATGATTCTTATAGAGTAGGTCGGAGAGTTGACGGTTGAACTCATCTTTAGCTGAGTCCGGGCTGCAACTCGTTGGAACATGCACTGTTGTATCAAACAAACAGTGTATGGTTACCTCACGGCTGCACAATCGTATGGAGACTTCCACTTGAATTGCACATGATTAGTTAGTAAGTAGGATCCAAACAAATAGCGCGGCTTCTGCGCGCGCAGTAAACACAATTCATACACCAGTCTGGTGCACGGTGTCTTCACTTATGTCTCCTGATAAGTTTGGCGTGCACATGTTCTGCAAACGATCCAAATATTACTTAAATTCATGTTCAAGTGTGTTGTGCGAACACAGAGCTTTTCAGTTACCAAGGTAGAGGAAGCGGGTTAACTTCTGTAAGCAGAGTCAACGCCTTAGTTCTTAAAGCCCATACCCGCAAGGCAGTGAGGTGATTAACATATGTCGCGAACCGTCGACAGCCGATAACACGACTTTGGAGTGGCAACCAACTACATATGTCGCCGGAACAGTACCAGTATGGCAGTAAAGCGACCATGGAATATTTCCTGAAACACGCGACTCGTTGCCGAACACGAACACAGTCGACAGCCAAGTGGCTCAAACGCCTTCTTAGTGTTCGATGTTAGTCCGCACAGAAGCGAGTAGGAATCGAGATTGTTCATCCACCTTTAGTTAGATACTTCATTCCAGGTAAAAAGTGGGTGGTCACTGACCCTATATCTGGAAGCATTGGCCAGCCTCGAACTTCCCACGCTCTGATATGCTGCGTTGATTGCCCGCGGCTACCTATTAACACACCTGCGGAACCAACGAGACTCATTGACACTTGCTCTCAGTAGGAATGCATTCCTCGATTTGCAATCTGCGGGAGCACGCGACGGCGTACAACGACCTCGTAAACTGCTCCCTGTGTAGACATCCCACTCGCAGCCTCGTCTTGCATCACTACTTCTCTAACCATAGCAAATTATCGTATCACCGCAGCATTAGTATACGAGGAACTGTGGTTTCACTATAATCTTTGGATTTTGTGGTCTACACCCTACCAACCTACAGGACTCGTTGAGCATTCAATTCATTGCCCCTACTAAACATTACTCAATGTAACTGTTACACATTGCTTTGAAGCGCATTGCGGGCTAGACGTGGAACTAGCACTAACACAATTCATATATCAGTTGCATTACAATCTTATTGTCCGCGTTGATACGTCGCCCATCGCAATCGCATGACGCCAGGAAGATTTTTGCGCTGCTATCATCCCACCAGTGAAGGTGTCTATGTCCACCGGTGCCCATGCGATTTAGCAGTGTGACCAAAGTAACCTGTGGCCTCCGCGCTTCAATGCGCCACTCGTATTGTGCCTATTGCCCCGTGCACGCCATGTGTCCACCGCACGCGATGGATGGTGCTGATAAGCGGCTGGGGTTTAGCTTAGCAACACGGATTGTCTGTCTTGTCGGAATGCGAGTAGCCAGTGTCCCTATTTGATAACAGGCTTTGTTATAATGGTGCTGTGAATCGCACTCAAATTCCTTATCATACGTTGACGCCGTTTCCTCTTAGCCTGCAGTGGGTGACCTCAGATATGAACCAGTTACTACCCCCATCCGTCGTCATGTAATCCGTCACCGCCCATGTGACAAATCTCACAGGAGCAAACTCCGGGCTGTAGTGATTCCCCTACACCCCGTGCCATA
Source organism: Dicrocoelium dendriticum (assembly GCA_944474145.2). NCBI lineage: Eukaryota > Metazoa > Platyhelminthes > Trematoda > Plagiorchiida > Dicrocoeliidae > Dicrocoelium > Dicrocoelium dendriticum. The sequence goes on along the minus strand of OX104062.1, from coordinate 59,776,981 downwards.
CACATGCGTACAGGTTGCTATGTCTACTATGCATCCGACAGCGCTTTGCTAAGGAACCAGCCGCACGATTGTGTGCGCATGTCACAGTCGGATGGGTGAACTTGGTTCATCGGAAGGAGCATCCTGTTAGCGTGACAGAGGAAGTTGATAGCTGGTTAGCTCGCTGTTACTTGTATACCCTCTCTTGGATCGACATTGGTATAGACTACGTGTACTTCAGTGGCTTCACTGTTGTGAACCCATTTCTGCTAGCAATATTTGTTATATTTTTTAGTTTCACCATAATAATCCTACGGGACCTGTTAAGCATTAGCTTTTTTACCCGTAAAAGGCCGTTGTTCCATTGACTTCGTTTTTATTTGGGAACTCAAGTATTTTCTTTAACAGGGGCCTTTTGTTAAATTAGTTTTCTTAGTTAAATCCTGCGTATGTCAACCGAGTGTTTGTCCCATTGTGCCCTTTTCCTCCTTACAGGATGTGGCTGCAGGATGCCACTTGGTGGTCAGTCGTCCACCTGACAGCAGCATATCAACTCGTTTGCTTCACGTCTTGCCGCCGTTGGATCCACACTTCTGCCTGATTGGGGAACAAAAAATAAGGAGTGCCGATGGCTGGAAACGATTTGGGATATAGCACGCACTCGAAACTAATGAAAGACCTATGTACATAATTGTTTAGATTCAGATGCTTACTGCTTAACGGTTGGAAAAGATAAAATTTGACAAAATGGCAGCCCAGTAGCTGAAGTGGGTTGTTCACCTTCATCTAGTGCGCCATGATTATGAAGTGATTAAACCTGTCTTCTTCCAGTGATTGTCATGAACTTTTTGCTATCTTCCTTTGAATTGCGATTTAGGCGTATACCAAGAATAGTAACAAAACGTTGGACTCTGCCTCGCATGCTATGAATGTGTAGAGGACAGGGCTGGCCCCCAGATCAACGACTTCCTTTGCATGCCGCCACCAATCGAGGTGGCATGCAAGCTCTCATGACGCCTGCTGCTTATTTTTAAGTAGTAGGGGAATTTATTAGGTTTTTGTGGAGCTTCGTCGCAGTTAGAGACAGGCAGACAGCCACCACACAGCCAGGAAAGCGTTAGGCGGCCGAGTGGTCTTATTGGGACTCGTCAGCACCTGCCGGATTCGAACCCACGACCTTACTCTTGCGACTTACTCAGCGACTTATGTCACTGAGCTATGGGTTACGGCAGGGGACCGTTATAACGGATATATAACTGCGTTACCACTATCATGAGAGTCGGGATAATGGGCAAGGGGCGCCATGTTTTACTACCGCACATTCAACCGCCGCAATACTACGACGCCATGCACGAACATCGTGTTCCGGATGGATGCAGCAAATTGACGGAAATAAGCCTATTGAGAAGAAGAAGTTAATGCACTCGTCTTGTTTACTACTTCAGTAGCTTTTAACCAGGCTGTCATCACGGAAACGATAGGCGATTTCACTAACGTCGACGGGGAAACGGATTCGACGGTCAACCTCGGAACTCCTCCTGCGGAGCTTATGTGGGTTAACATAGACTATCAGTGAGATTACTTGCTAGGCCTCGGCCGGGAAGGTGCATATCTGAGGACGATGATTGGGAGCCACCACTTAAACTTCATGCGCCAACGGACATGTATTACGGGTCTTCACATCAGTACAAATATGGTGGCATAGTAATTATCAGCCAACTAACAAACCTCATTGTTCCAAACGATGGCTTGAAGTAAAGGTGTCTTCTTTCCGATTTTTAAGAGGTGTGCTCACACTCTGTGTGCTAATCTCCAGGGGACCAGACTCATTTCGTTTGTCTAAGCTATTAGCATCCATAGCACTTCGTAGACTACTGCTCAACAACTCTGCGACGTGGCGGATGTGACCACTAAATAAAGTCACCGCCTCTTCCTTTTCCTGAGGATCTCTCCCACTTCACCAACTTCATCCAGTTTAAAGAGTTCTTTGGATCCTTTCATGTGATGGCGAACACAGCAAATAAAATCATTAATTCAGTCAGAGGTTTCCAAAAAAAAACAGCAATAGGACGCCTGTGCCCACAAAGGGATCATGGGTGGCTTGAGCTGCACCGCACACAGCTACATACACACACCCAATTCCAGGCTAAACCCGAGGGGATATATAACGGACAAATGACAGCCTGTTGGATTCCAACGAAGCATGCCCCGAGTCCCTACCTCTTCCCTTGCTTCGCAGTCTTATCATCTGACCTTTTTACGGTTTGATTGATTGGACTATCAATCGCAGCTGATGGTATCGTTTGGTCGTTCGTGTAACTGCTTGGACTTCCGTTAACACTGGTCGGCCTTTGGGCTTGCTTGGATGTCCATTTCTTAACTGCAGAACAGAACTATTGTACGTTTGTGCGGACACTGTCAATGTCAGTCTATAATTTGTTGCTCTAACCTTTTGTAAAATAGCTCAGTAGCGGATTTCCGGCTTTGATTTTTGAGTTGATCCGGGTGTCTTTCGCGTAGCTTGAAGCCACCGCCGATTTGACGGTAACATAATAAGACCGGGAAGCATGTGGATAGGAGCCACCTTTCCTCAATGGAGCCGGCCCACAATCATTCACGGGCAAACACATGCACGCTGTATTTGGGGAATCAAGCGCATACACGTCGGTGGCTAGACCCTAGTCCCCTCTACACTGGATGGAACCACTCTTCGAGCCTCGCAGAGCTACAAGCAATGGCCAACTGCTTCCTGGAGCCATATGGACGACATAGTGGATAATAGACAGCTAGGCACCTCGTCAACATGCACATGAAGCGCAGCCACCCAGGGGGTGTCAAGTAACGGGCAATCAATTGATAGGACAAACTCAAATCAACTATATCGATTAAAGCATGTGGCTATGCCGACAACTCTTCGCTAAATAAGCATATGAAACATATTGGTTATCAACAAATGCACGATGAATGCAAGCTGGAATAACAAGAGATGCAAGAAACTTTTGCAACAAGTGAGGAAAGGTAAACGAAGTTTACCACCTTTCGTGAAATCGATATGTGCAAGTTAATAGAAGAGTATTCAGGTAGAAAGGCAGTAGACATCAATGTCTAGGGAATCTAGGGTGCGCGCTAGACCGGCTTGCTCTCCAATCTGCATGAGTGTCCGAATGTTGAAGCACGCCAGACAGAACGAGGATCGGGGACGAGAGAGAGCCATAAGTTGAACTTCTTGGTCTGCGGAGCAACAGGAATCGCAGCCAGATTGTTGAACAGATGAATCGGGCAACGGAAAGTGATGATTGTTAACAAACAAACAATTGACGTGTGATGAAGTCGCGTGAAAGTGACTAACAGAAATAGCAGCTGATGAGCAAGTTGTAATACGGTCCATGGTTTTGCAAGAGGGCGTGATACTACCCGGTTGCCCAAGCCGAAGTAGGGAATTGAATTAGGGGACTCCACCCCGAGCCTTTGGCTAAATAACCTACCCGCAAGGCAGCGGGGCGAATTTAGGGAATCACGCCCATTGGGAGGCTTTGACTGAATGTTCAGTTCATGCGCCTTTGTTTGGTAGCTTACCAAACGGGGACCCAATACTCCCCATGAAGTCAGCGCACTTGCTGGAACACAATGTCCCATCGAGGTAGAACATTGTCGACGAACACTTTGCTGGAACGGGGTACACCCGAACCACCTAGCTGGCATCACGAGGAGGTAGTTCGGCAAGCCAACCATCTATATATATATATATATATATATATATATATATATATATATATATATATATATGTATATATATATAGCGCAAATGCTGAGGCTGGTGTTACATTCTTGACGCTTCTTCACTGCAGTTGAGCTAAAACAACTTATACTTAAACTAGGTCTTTTTAAGCTGGATACATTTCCTTCCACTTTATTTGGTTTGTTCTACCTACCTGAATAATCTTCTTTTAATTGGCCACGATGTTTATGCTGATTACGCTTATCTTCGGTTACTTTGTTGCGTTTGTAGCATTTTTAAGTAACAGGTGGACGTTATTTAATTATCGTGGATTCGTCACTAACCAACTTACTTCTTATGGTAATGTAGCGAAGAGTTATGCCATCGTAGCTGTATGCATTATCCTTTTTGTTTTCTTCCATCTTGTCGTTTAGAATGGTTGTCTGTTGTTTGATATCCCCGGTGTGGCTGCGCTTGATGTGCATGTTGACAAGGTGTCTACCTGTCTATTACCCACTACCTCCTTCATACTGGCTCTAGGAGACAGTTGGTCGTTGCTGGAGGGGACGGGGTGCACGGTCCTTGTGGCCGTGCTAGGCTCGAAGAGTGGTTCTATGCACCCAGTGTGGAGCGGACCACGGTCCAATCACCGCCTTGTGTGCGCTTGATACCCTACTACAGCGGGCTTGTGTTTGCTGTGAAGAGTGTGGGTCGGCTCCGTCGATGGAACGTGGCTCCGATGCACATGCCTCCCGGCCTTATTCCTTCGGGTTTACACTGGATATGGGGAGTGTGGATGGAGCTGTGGGTGGTGCAGCGCAAGCCCCCATGGTCCCTCTGTAGGCACAGGCATCCTGTGGCTGGCTACAGTGACTGGCAAATCCGAAATCGAATGTCGCCAACCACATATGTATGTGACGGTATAGCCTTTGGTTCGCTGAGGCTGTTAGTGACTAGATCCTTACTGGTGGTCTACACGCTGCTGATACTTGTGCCGTGGGCTTATGTCCTGGACTCCTCCGCATCGCGACTGCTTAGAGAGGGAGTTGGATTACCCCCTCTCCCCGCTAAGATCCTGGACACGAATCTCCAGAGTCAGTGAACTGACCATGTGCTACACCCGCTGCCTTTCGGTTGTACAGTAAATCGAAGACAGGCTGAGGACCTCAGTCCTTCTCCTGTCAAGTGTGGGCGTCCTGCCAGTATCATAGCCCATCCTCTTCGGAGGTCAGAAAGTAGTCGATCGCCCACTTCCCGTAGAACCTAGCTATGGGCGATTACAGGTCTACGGGTTATAAGCTCACAGCTCGATTGGCGTAGAGCACGGGCCCCACGCATTGTCTCTGACGGTGGGAGGGCACCTCAGGGTTTTCAATGGTTTGCTACTGCCCGCGTCAATCCAGGCAGCCCCTAAACAAATTGGTGCAAACCGGTCAAAACCCACCTGCGTCTGGTCGTGGTCGCAGGTGCGTATCCTGCTACGGTCGGAATAATTATATGAATCGTTTCAGTACCCCAAAGCCTGCGTGTGACGGACCCCAAGCAGATCGCAATATGTCCCCGCAATCGCATTTCCGAGTTGGATCTGCTCCCCACTGCCTTGTGGGTCAGACTGTGAAGCCAAATGCTCCGGGGGAAGTCCCTCAAGCAATCCTCCGAAGCACAACCGCTACCTCGCGTGCGATTGCCTACCAATGCAATCGTATGCCTACGCGCAAAGCACTCAGCATCGGCTGCTGGAACGTGCGCAAAATACTGGTCCCCAACCAGCCTGGACTAACACCGATCGATCAACCTACCAACACTGCGGCGTGTACTTACAAGGGCTCACCGCTGACAGTGGGCGCGCCACGCTGACTCACGCTTATCACTAACGCGGGAAGCTGTACTAACTGATCATCCGACGAACGCGTGACCTTAAAACTTCAAGCCCTCGGCGAACATCTCATGTTAAGAGCAAGTGTTAGTTGTGTGTTGAATTGGTGAAGGGTGGGCTAGTTTTCAGCAGTTGTTTGAAAACCTATCACGTAAAATACCTTGGGACAGGGTCGATAAAATCAATACGGTACAATAACACGACAGAGGCGTTTTGGTTCTGCCCAGTATACAGTGCCATCCCAGTTGTTAGCTAACTGTGCTACTGAAGAAGTGTGCAAGACTAACAAAGGCAGTCGAGCAACTGGTGTGCGCTAGGGTTACACCTATAAGAGGAAACGGAGCTGCACTTTTATGTGATAATAACACCCCGAATTCCCAATTCAGGCCGAAGAAGAGAGCCAGGTGTCCCAACATTACCACGACAACTCAGTCTCAATCAGTACCAACTCCCTTCTCTCTTTCCCGTAAGTAAAAACATTGTCTGCAGCGTGTCTGTTTCAACTTTGTTACAGTGTGTTACACCTAGTAGTTTGTTCGCTATACAGGAGATCCTAAGTTGCAACCAGCCACAATGAGGAACCAGGTAGGATCCGCATCGGTTGCCGCCAAGTAAACATCAGAAACAGCACCGGTAACCTTGGTGACCGGACTAGAGAAAACTAAAAGGTAGCAGCACGGATGGCCCCCATCCGTGCCGTTCACCAATTCACCAAAAGCACCGGGAACTAAGGCTCCAAAACCAGTAGCCACCAGGTGCAACCATGGTGCCTTAAACTTAGTGTGCACTAACGTCCCCGAATCCAAATCCAATACAATTAAGGGTAGGCTGACAGGTGATCGGAATCAACGGAGTTTCATCTGTACGGCAATCGGTCTCCATGCTGATCCCACGACATTAAAACGCATGTCGCCTCACCCGAATGCATTGCACTAAGGTGAACCCCGGTTACTTCGGGTAACAATGAACTCGGTGGATGAGACAGAGACGTTCTGCTGTCTACGAATCGACTCCGTAACGTCTCAAGTGGAGTGCGCATAATACCTGAAATCCCGTGGAAAGAATGTGCAGCGGGTCCAAATAACAGAAAGAGGAACAGAAAAAGTAAAGTAAACTGTTTTTCTGAACTTACTAATTCCTCTTCCGACGCTGCGCAGGTACACGACCGGGAGCAATCACACTACATCAGTGAGGCTCTTTCAAAAGTGTCGTGACCAGCTCCTTGACAAAGACCCCGTTATCACCGAACCATAAGGGGTGCGGTCTCAGGCTGCTAAAACTAGTGTTGCAATCAGAACTAACGGCACAAACTCTTCTAGAAAACTGGACTCAATTCCGTGGCAGGTTGCCAACCGAAAATCGTCTGAAAGCAGCAAAAACGCCACCACCTTTTAATGACAACTCAGTGGGGGCACAACTCTCAATGAAACACGAACTGTAGGACCTGACTCGGTGACAGTTTCAACCGTAGTTATAACATCCGGAGGGACACTTAAAAGCACGGGCGAACACCAGGGATCCGGGGCATCTGATACGTGAATATATACCAAATTCGTCTCGAGAATCTGCAACCACCTAAGAAACGATTGGCCGCCGACCTTAAACCGGTTGGGGTAAACTCACTTTCTTCATCCATCCCACTCACCAGACATTTTGTCTCCGAGAAGCTCTCATGCATGTATACGAATGCCCAAGGTCTACTCAGCAAAGTAGCTGAATTACGCCTTCGACACGCGTCAGCAACTTGGGACCTCATCGCTATCATGGAAACGTAGTTACGCTGTGAGATAACGGATGCCAAAATCGCGCTAACAGGTATTTCTGTTGTCTGGAATGACCAAGCCAGCAAAGGGTGTTGTGTAGTCCCCTCCACTTTCGTAATACCATGCAGTGCGATTCCATACACGATTCGGAAACTGATGTGTCTGACTGCATTTGGTGCAGCTCCCGTCTGAAAGGGAATGATCTTGGCGTAGTGGTTGTTATTTCCCGACCACCACCGTCTACACTGGAGATAGACTGCAACTTGATGGCTGCAGTGAGACAGGTGATAAACAGGAAATACGGTCACGTTCTAGTCGCCGGCTGTTTCTACTTACGTACACTAGAATCCCAGGCCGCAACAGGAGAGCAATTCATAGCAGACCTGCAAGATCGTGTCTCGGATTTTCCGCTTTATGGCCACGTCACTTCGCTCACCGGGCTCAGGCGAAATAACAGACCATCCATATTGGACCGGATATTCACTAATGAAGAACTGATGAGCGAGTGAGTGACAATCGATGCTCCTCTTGGCCGCAGTGACCATGCGACTTTACATGTCATGTATACTTGCTATACTGAATATTCCGAGGACCGAACTCAAACAACGCGAAACGTAACCAGTTACGACACCTTAACCCGACTCGTTGAATGGACCGACTGGAGTTTCCTAACCGAGAATGCACCCGATATTGCCTCGGAACGTTTCGTCAGTAAGTTTACCACGCTGGTTGATGGAGCATCGGAAAGCAAGACTATCAGTTCGAGAAACATGACATCGTTTATACGAAGTAGGACATGCGAACGCATTGTGCTGCGCAACGCGGCGTGGTATACTCACGAAGCCGATCCGAGTCCGAGTAACTGGAAGGCGTATGTTGTCCATCGTAACTACTGTACCCAATTAGTGTGTGAGGACAAAGTAGCTTGTCAACATGCGTTAGCCTAGCGATTAACTGCAAATCCTAAGCTTCTGTACAAGCACGTGAACAGCCTCCGCATTGTTACAAGTGGTTCTCCGTCTTCAAACAGCGGATGGTCTAACTCGGATTGCTAAAGAAGCGTTGAACGTTATTCAACAACAATATGCAACAACTTTTCATTGCATTCCGTGGTCTCCTAAATCTTTGGAATCTATGGTACTCACACCAGGACTCAGGCACACAAATTTTACGGCAGACATCATGATGAGCAAACTGCTGTCCATGCTTGTCAAGGAAATGGCGACATCCGCCCAAATCCGCTTTCTGTGGCGGCTACCATATCAGCTGAACCGTCGGCGCGGCTGTTTCAACAATGCCTTGATGAGCAACACGTTCTTGGAATGCGGGAACAGGAAATAATAACTCCCATTTACAAAGGGGTAGTCGTTCCGACCCAGCTAATTATCGATCAGTGGCTCTACTGCCAATTCTTTCAAAAGTTATGGAGGCTATCATTGATGACGTACTCAGGTTTTATCTGGAGGGCTTTGGTTACATTTCTCAAGAGCAACACGACTTCCGGCAGAATCTGTCGTGCACCAACAATCTATCGTTAGCACGAGACAGCTGGACCGAAACTGTGGATGCTGTTGCAGGAGTTGATGTGACCTACATTGATTTCTCCAAGGCATTCGACCGGTTGGACCATCGTATCCTTCCCGCCTAACTTCAAGGATATGGCATTGGGGACCCTCTCCTCGGGTGGATCTGCAATTTTCTTTCGCACAGGCATCTGGAGGTGAGCGTACGTGACTCCATGTCAGACCCAATTCACGTCAAATGCGGAGTGTCACAGGGTTCGGTACTGGGCCCCCCCCTCTATTCTAAGTCTTCATAAATGATATAGTGAGTCAATTGCGTCAAACTGTTTACTCTACACCGATGCCATCAAATTTTGGCCAGTGATCAGAACTCCAGAAGACCAAATCCAGCTTCAAATCGACCTTGACAAGATTTATGGATGGTCGGTCCAAAATCGTCTTTCCTTCAATGTCGCTAAATGTCGAGTGCTTCATCTAAAACACCGAATGGTGCACACATATAAGCTGGGGGACCATGATTTGCAACACTGTTCTCTCGACTAGGATCCCAGTGTGTTGGTCCAACAAGATCTCGGCTGCTCGGTGCCGTGCACAAAGACATCGAAGAAGGGGATCCAAATCGTGGGGCTTTTACGGAGAGCTTTCGGGCAATTCGAACCGTCGATTTTCCGCCAAATACTTCCCGCTTACATAGGCCCTCATATTGAATTTGCAATTCAAGCATAGCACCCATGGCTAAAGAAGGATCTCACGGTTTGGAGCTTCCACAACGTCGGGCGACCAAAAATGTCAAGGGGCTGCGCCACTTGTCATACGAACAGCGCCTCATTGTGCTTGACGTCTTCAGTGGACGTTATCGCCGTTTGCTTGGTGATCTAATCATGGTTTACCAAATATTAAACAACACTCATCACCCCTGCCATCACCTACCGAAGCTGTGTGACAACAACCAACTGATAGGTCATCATCTCAACTTGGTAGAACAACACAGTCGGTTGGGGTGTCGAAGAAACTTCTTCTCGCTGCGTGTTCGCCACACGTGGAATACCCTCTCAGCAGCTGTTATTTCATCCCGTACGTTAGCCGCGTACAAAGCACGTGTCGAGAGTGCACTGGCCACACCACACTATAATACGCAGTACAAACGAACCATACAAAAAGAAGAAAAACCAAAACAAGCTAGCCCACCGCCAATTTTGCCCAGAAACACAGGCGATAACCTAGGATAAAACAAAAAACGGACGGGAACGCTGTAATCTGCAAGTTCCCAATTTGAAGTTGTTCACTATATCCTATTGCCAATTTTGTCTTTATTTTGCTCATCCCTAACCGATCATCCGGCGAGACATGTCAAGCTTCGGCTTTTTATTCGCAATGTATCAGTGACCATTGACTAATGGACCGAAACCCGAGTGCGCACTGCTTTCGTCGCGATAGAATTGGCTCGGTAAAACATCGATATTGCGGCACTCAGTGAAACTCGGCTCGCTGAGCAAGGTAAATTGCATGAAGCTGGTGCTGGCTACACATTCTACTGGGTGGGCAACGCCGCCTCAGCTCCACGTGAACATGGGGTCGGATTTGCAATATCCGATCGCCTCCATGATCAGCTGGTGGGTGAACCAAGAGGCATCAGCACGCGACTGATGACTGTTCGCCTACGACTCGGAAGAGGTAAGTTTGCTACTTTTATAAGCACGTACGGTCCGACCATGTGTTATCCTGATGACACGCGTGATCAATTCTACACTCAGCTATCCTCCGTGATACGGTCTGTGCCGAGGAGCGACCGACTATTTCTGCTGGGTGATTTCAACGCGTGAGTTGGGCGTGATGCATCGGTGTGGACAGATGTCATCAGTCCGCATGGCGTTGGTTCAGCGAATGCGAACGATAACAGACTACTCTCACTATGTGCCACTCACGGCCTGACGTTCACGAACCCTCGGTTTTAAGTTATTGCGAGTGATATAGCAACTTGGACGCACCTACGGAATAATCACGCTCACCTGCTCGACGATCTCATCGTAAGACATTGTGATATGCGTGAAGTGCGCATGACACGTGTACTGCGTGAAGTTGAGTGTGGCACTGTTCACATATTGGTGTGGGCCAAACTGCACATATATTTTCGTAAATCGATGTATTGCACTCTCTCCGTGAACCGGCGTAAATCTAACATTCTCTCCTTCGGCACTCTGGCGAAACTTATCGAGCTGGAGAAGGAGATGGTTGCACGCCTGCGTGATATGGAATGCACAGACACAGTGGGCGACCTGTGGCACCACATTCGCGACCAGGCGACAGCTGCTGCCGAGGAGACCATCTGGCGCGCAAACTGTAAGCGGCCTGATTGGTTTGATGAAAACAATGCGACGATCGGCGCATTGGTGTCGGAGAAGAATGCAGCATTTGCTGCACATGTGGCAGACCCCAGTGACTTGGGGCAGAGTAGTCAGTTTCGCCAACTTCGACGGCGACTGACCCGAGAGCTCCGTGGCATTAAAAATGCATGGTGGACGGAGAACGCGAATCAGATGGAATGCTAAGCCGAACGCCGCTAACTCAGGAAATACTTTGACACCTTGAAGGCGGTGTATGGACCGAGATTGGAGCCGCTGAGGACGCTTATGTATGGTAGTTCAGGCGCTACCTGCACACAGACTGCAGACATAATGCAGATCTGGCGGAAACACTTTGACTGTCTCTTGAACAACCGTTCAGAAATCGACTGGCCTATATTGAACGGCCTCAAGCAGCAGGATGTGAAGGCGAGCCTGGCGGACACGCTGACACTGGATGAGACGCAGAGAGCACTTGCTCAGTGCGGTACAATGGACACTTGTGAAGATTCTAGTTAGTCTTGCCAGACGAATTTGTTCTGCCGACTGTCTGGACGATGAGCTATTGTTAATTAGAGCAACACTAATGGCGAACGGCTAACCTCGAAGATTTATCCAGAAACACAGCCAACCGCGAGGGCCAAAGGACTTGGTGCATATGGCAGCCAAGAAGAAAGTGTATATCGAGTTACGGTTCAAAGGTGACAGCCACGCTGAAGCCAAGTAAGCGGATAATTTCGGCTACACAAGGAAGTTACTATGCCGCACAAGTTGTCGTCATCAACCGAACCCGAAATTTGCCCATCCCTCCAACGAAGGAAACTCAGCCTATTGGGGCCAATTCACAATGTGTATACCAATTTGTATGTGACTGCGGAAAAAGTTACGTAGGCAGAACTAATAGAACGCTGACTTCCCGAATAAAGGAACATGTACCAAGATGGGTTCAACGTGAATTTGCTCAGATCGCCTATCCTCATCAGATTCCATGTTCGCACAGACCGCCGGCTTCGTCGATAGGCAAACACCTATTAGACTCCGGTCACCAGATAGAGCTGGGCTCAGCGTTTAAAGTTGTGTTAGGTCACGCTAATCCCCGCTTCCTTCGGTTTGCTGACGCTGTCGCTATAAGCCGAATTAAGCCAGCCTTGTGTGTTCAGAAACAATTATCTGTCAGCATAAAGCTGCCTTGGGCGTAGGTGTGAACTTCCGTCAATCGTTTTGCATCTTAAACTTGTCTGGTTGCACCCACTGTTAGCTATATCTATGCATATCGGTTATTGTTAATGGTACTGAGGAGACAATACGAAATGCATGCATCCACCAGCCTTTGTCTTCTTTCCGGTGCTTTTCAAATTGTTGAAGTGAACTAACTGCTTTAAGTTAGGTAGCACTTGTCGCAGTTTTTAAATGAAACTTTATAAACTACACCAGATCGACAAGGAGAAGACGTGATCACTCGACCGACTTACATGAACCAATCGAAGGATGGTATTGGAAGCAGATAACAGTCAATAGTTACTCGGATATGCGAGACTCCGCGAATCAGGACTGCATAGCCGCACTGAAGATGTTGCCTAGTTTGGTAAAGAAAATTCCGCAATAGAAATGCCCGGCTGGGAGAAGAAGAAAATCCTCTCATGCACACCCCGAGCTACAGGTATTCTCAATAATTTACAAGCAAATCTGTCTGTCTCCTTCAGCCTTCATCTGAGGTGCAATCTACAATATTGCCGCGAATCAGCATTGGTGACGAAGTATTAGAAACCACCTCCCGCTTGTTCTAGCTTCGGATTGTGGTGTCGACTTACCAGCACAGATACACAGTGAGGCGCATATCCTCTTCTCAAAGGTAGTGACGGCAATCGGGTAGTTAGAGTACTGAGTGTTGAATAACCACCAGCTTACCGTTGGCACGAAGCCGATGGTGTACAAATCCATGGTGCTGTCCGTTCTTCTCTACGGCAATGAAACGTAGACGATGTACCGGCGGGATGTGCGATATTTTGAGCGGTTCCATCAACAGTGTTTGCAACGAATTCCGCACACTGGTTGGTGCGACAGAGTTGCGGACAACAAAGTGCTGCACCGAAGTGGAATGTATGCAGTCCACTGCATACTTTGTTGAGTACTTGAGGTTGTTCGGTCATATGTGGCGTGTGTATTCGATGCGGATACCGAAGCAGCTATTATCTGGTCAAATAAGTGTGGGGATGCGGCAGGTGTGGAACCCGAAGCTTAGTTACCAGGACATGATTAAAGTGAGCGTATAACGTTCTAATCTTGATTGCAGGACATGGGAAACGAAGGCGGTTGATCGGGGTGTATGGAGCGATCTGATCACGTAGAGAGTTGGCGAAGTGCAAGTGAAGGCCCTCATGCATGCGGAGAAGCGGCAAGTGCGGAAGCAGCAGGCAGCGACGGGTTGTACTTCATGGACATCGAGCGCTCGGGAGTACCTGAGTTAGGCAGACCTAGTGAGCCATGAGCTAGGCCACTAGGGGCCAACACCGAAACGAGGATAATTCCTGCTGAGGGAGTAGGCAGAACCGGCGCAGCTTTTGTAGGTACGGCGCATTCGATTTACTGTTGATGCCCACACTTCTGACTACATTTAACGCTGCCATCTTGGTTCACATCCATAGGTTAACTAAACAACGACAATCGTCTTTGTTGCTTAGAACTGTACATGCGGTTTTCCAAAACTAGAGGAATATCGCTAATATGTTTTCATTCTATCCAAACTAGTGTACGTTCGTAGTGTTATCGTTCACGAGGGTTACTTTTTCTCCATTCCATTTGTGGTAATCCATACATAGGTGTGGACAAATGCCCGTTCGTAACACTGCAGTACTGCAACTCGAACCAGGGACCTATGGTGTCAACTGATATCTCTACTCGTAGCCACATCCGGGAAGCTCAAGCAACATCATGTTGAATGACTAAGTGGAAGCCATTTAGAAACACTTGTAAGCGCCACATTTCCGCTTGACAGACTGATCGCATTTTCACACGCGTGACACCATTATCTAATGACTGGATGTCAAACTGGGGCTCGCCCAAATTACTGGTAGCGCTAACATCTATTCGTGTCTGGCTACGTTCACACTTGACCGATGGATCATATTACGTTTCATCTCGTGTGACACTGTGAAGTATTGCGGGCTGCCATGCGATGTCAAGTGCCTATGTACTGGGCACTAAGATTCAGACAAGTCATCAATTTGGATTCACGCAGAGCGGCAACACGATGTGACATCCGAATCGAAATGCTTGGACACAGGTAACACTCTCGGCACTGATGAAACGGTCGATATATGATAGCGCAGAAAACGGGTGATCAAGGGGACCATAAATATTCACATACGACTGACTGCCTGGTGATTCCATCTACACGTGAATTCTCGCTTACCTCTCGGACGAGAGCCAATCGGACCGGCTCTTGCATACCTTTTGACACGAATAGCCTGCACTTAATGTAAAAGACGGCATTTACAGCACACGCCAACGATAATTTATCACTGTTCAACTGCGCTTCTACTACTTTGTTGAATTGAGCATAGTTGTAGTTTCCGTTTTCTCACGACAGTCTTTAACTTAGCTGAGTGTATGAATAGCAGTGAACTTAATCGCACCATTTCCCTGCGAACTTGTAAAGTTGCTTACTCCATCTCCGTCATTTTCTTTGTGCCATCCTTATTCTAGAAGGATTAACTACTGACTTGGTACAATGTAGTATCTGTATTACATCTTTATTGGGCTTACCCACCTCGGTTGTATTTCGCGGTTATTTCGTCTGTTACTCACCACACTGTTGACTCATCATTACCTATGCTATTCTTGCTATCTTCTCAAGTGTAGTCTAGTTCGGTGACATACCGAGACGGTGAGCTACGGCATCTTCCTCTTCATATTATTACTCGGCCGCGATTCGCATCACTGTGTAAGCTCCATGGTATTACTCACCAGACGGCACATAGCAACAACCGTATTAGGAGCGCCGAATGGCTACACCCAAGAAGCTAGCCGAACAACCTCCTTGTGGTGCCAGCTTGGTGGTTCGGGTTTAACCCGTTCTAGCAAACAGTTCGGCGGCAGTGTTCCAGGACGTGGTGGGTTTTCGCTGGCAAGCGTTATCCCTATAGAAAGCCACAAATGTCTGCTTATCAACACTGCGACGTGGCGAATGTGACTCGTCACAAACTAAAGTCACTGCTCTGTGGATATCCGGAAAATGCTATTCCCGTCCATAAAAAACAGTCAAAAATGCTGCGGCACTTTCACAAACACAAGCTACATTCACAGACAATTACATACGTATATACACCAATGCACATACATTTACCGTTAAGCAAAACACGTGTTTTGTACATTTTTGATCACACTATGTTAGCTTAACCTGAGCATGCTTGTAAAGGTGTGCCTCGCATTGCCGAGAATAAAAGCTTATTTATTTAGTTAAATAGCTTATGACCACAACAGAGTACACAGCGGTATGTAAAAATGATTGAGTATTTGGATGACAGCCATGCTACGTCTTGGACATATGCGCAACAATGTCAACACTGTTTAGAAAGCCGCATGTTTGATAGTGGGCAGCGGGTCTTAATCGATGTAATACTGTGGTAGTTGTCGTGGCAACGAGGCCGTAAGCGGTGAATATGTGGCACATTACTCGTCCGCCACGTTCGGTTCAACGATCTGAGTGACGATGCGGTTGAGAAGGAATCGGGCAATTACCCTGCCCACACAACTCAGCAAGTTGATGCCACGATAATTTGTGCAACATTGCTTGCTCCCTTTGCCCTTGTACACTGGTAGCACAAGGACATCCTTCAGCTCAGGAGGCACCTCCACCGCAAACCATACGCGTTGCACCAAGTGGTGCAGCTCAGTCATTAACGCGGGTCCGCCGTGTTGCAATACTTCAGGTGGGATCACGTCGGCACCGGCACACTTGCCGTTTCGCAGCTGAGCAAGTGCTCTCTGCGTCTCATCCAGTGTCAGAGTGTCCGCCAGACGCACCTTGACATCGTGCTGCTTGAGGCCGTTCAATGTAGGCCAGTCGATCTTTGACCAGTTGTTCAAGAGACAGTCAAACTGCTTCCGCCAAATCTGTATTATGTCTGTAGTCTGTGTGCAGGTAGTGCGTGAACTACCATCGATTAGCGTCCTCAGCGGCGCCAACCTCGGTCCATACACCGCATTCAAGGAGTCAAAGAATTCCTTGTGCTGACGGCGTTCGGCGTAGCATTCCATCTGCTTCGCCTTCTCCGTCCACCATGCATTTTTAATGCAACGGAGCTCTCGGGTCAGTCGCCGTCGAAGTTTGCGAAACGGACTCCTCTTCCCCAAGTCACTGGGATCTGCAACATGTGCAGCAAAGGCGCCAATCGTCGTATTGCTCTCGTCAAACCAATCAGGCAGTTTGCACTTTGCGCGCCCGATGGTCTCATCGGCAGCAGCTTTCACTTGGTTGCGAATGTGGTGCCAAAGGTCGCCCACTGTGGCTATGCAGTCCACATCACACAGGCGTGCAGCCATCGCCTTCTCTAACTTAATACGTTTCTCCACAGCGCCAAGGGAGAGAATGTTAAATTTACGGCGGTTCGCAGCAACATTGCATTACAAAGGATTACGAAAAGATATGTACAGTTTGGTCCGCACCAATTTGTGATCAGTACCACACTCAGCTCCACGCAGTACACGTGTCATGTGCACTTCACGCACATCACGCTGACATAGTCGAGCAGGTGAGCGTGAGTACTCCGTGGGTGGGTCCAAATTGCTATATCACACGCACTCAGTGCAAACCGTGTGTTCGTGATCGTCAGGCCGTGAGTGGCACACAGTGAAAGTAGTCTGTTATCGTTCGCATTCGCTGAACCAACGCCTTGCGGACTGATGACATCTGTCCACACCGATGCATGACGCCGCACGCGCTCGTTGAAGTCACACAGCAGATATAGTCGGTTGCTCCTCGACACAGACCGCATCAAGGAGGATATCTGAGTGAAGCATTGATCACGCGTGTCATCAGGATAACACATGGTCGGACCGTACGTGCTTATAAAGTGGCAAACTTACTTCTTCCGAGTCGTAGGCGAGCAGTCATCAGTCGCACGCTAATGCCAGAGAGCTCACCCACCAGGTGGCCATTTATGCGATCGGATAGTGCAAACCGGACCCCATATTCAGTTGGTACCGAGGTGGCGTTTCGCACCTATACCCGGCACCAGCTTCATGCAAGTTGACTTGCTCAGCGAGCCGGGTCTCACTGAGCGCCGCAATATCGATGTTGTAGCGCACCAGTTTCGTCGCGACCAGTGCAGTGCGTCGCTCGGGGCGCTCACACGAGTTCCGGTCGAGCAGTGTGCGCACGTTCCAGCACCGGATGCTGAATGCTTTGCGCGGAGGCATATGATTGCATTGGTGGGCAATCGCGCGTGGTGTTGGTTGTGCTTCGGAGGTTTGCTTGAGGGATTCCGCCCGGAGCCTTTGGCTCAATAGCCTGACCCACAAGGCAGTGGGGAGCAGATGCAGCTCGGGAGTGTGATTACGGGGACAGACTGGGATCTGCTTGAGGTCCGTCACAAGCAACCTTTGAAGTTCCGGAACAATTCGTATGTTTTGCGACCGTAGTAGGGTACGCACTTGTGACCACGGCCAGACGCAGGTGGGTTTTGGCGGGTTTGCACCAATTTGTCTAGGGGCTGCCTGGCTTGAGGCGGGCAGTAGCAAACCATTGAGCACCCTGAGGTGCCCTCCCACCGTCAGAGAAAATGCGTGGCGCTCGTGCTCCACGCCAATCGAAGTGTGAGCTTATAACCCGTGGACCTGTCGTCTTCCATATCTAGTTTTTACGGGAAGAGCGTCATCGACTACTTCCTAACCTTCGAAGAGGATGGACTAGGATACTGGCATGGCACCTACAATTGACCGGAGAACGACTCTGATCCTCAGCCAAAGTCTTCGATTAAATGTACATCCGAAAGGCAGCGGGTGTAGCAAATGTTCAGTTCAGTGTCTCATGCAGATTGGTGTCCTGGATCTTAGCAGGGAGAAGGGCGTAACCCAACTCCCACCTAGCGTTTGCCACGAGGAGGCGTCCAGGGCATGAGCCCATGGCACAACAGTAGCAGCATTGGATAGACCATTTGTCAGGATGTAGCTACCAACTGCCTCAGCGCACCATATTCTCTCCCATTACATATATACAATCACACATAGACTCAGTATGTTACTGGTTATCTTGCGACATGTGTACATTTACTGACTAGACGTCTTGGGATAATCTTGCTGATGTCATTGCAGGCCTACCTCGCGCTGTCGAGAATAAAGGATTTATTTATTCGTGAATAACTGTACCAGGAAGAACAAGCTGGCTTCTGTCTTGGCCGTGGGTGTGCGGATCATATCTTCACGCTAAAGTAAATCGTCGAATGCCGCCACCTCTACCATGGGTCTAGTATCGTTGTATTCTTAGACCTCTATGCCGCATTCGACTCGGTTGACTGACCTGCACTATGGCGTTATTTGCTAGGGAACAGGATCCCAAAGAAGTTTACGACCATCCTGCGCGCACTCCACCTCTACGTCTCCGGCAGAGTGAGGGTCTGTGGCAAGCTTTTTTCGTCCTTCGCTGTCAATAGCGGTACATGACTGGGCTACCCTAGATTCCCGACCCTCCTCAATTTCGCGATTGTAGGCGTCCTGTCGAGAGCTCTGGAGGGTCACCAACAGTTTGGACTGCAACTACTATTGGGTAAGCGAATAACCGACTTAGATAAGTCCGATGACTCGCAGAGTATTTAAACCATCCTAAACCTTTTGGCGATTAAGACATCTAAGTATGGAATGTGCTTCGCTGCGTCGAAATGTAAAGTGTTTTTCCAGGATTATCACTCGCCCCTTCCCGTCCAAACTTTTGAGGGTGCATAGCTTCACGCTGATAGCTTTGTATACCTGAACAGCTGAGTGTCTGCTGGTGGCACTATCAGAAAGGAGATTTCTTCGCGTAACACCAAAGCCCGGTCCTCGTTTGTCAACCTGCAACACTTGTGGCGTCGTCTGAATGTCTCCCTCTTGGTAAATGGTCGTGTTTACAATGCCACAATTCGGACAGTGTTGCTATATGGCAGTGAGTCATGACCAATTCGCGTAGATGGCATGCGCCGGCTCTGGGCCTTCGAAAATGAGTGCTTGAGGAAAATTGCTCGTGTGTGGGGACAACGACATATCTGCAAAGGTGAAATCAGACGTCCTGTCTTAGGGAATGCGACTATTCCCTTCAACAAACTGGTTTTACTGCGCCAGTTAAGACGGCTCGGTCACGTCCTGCGTATGGCAGCTGAGCATTTGCCCTTAACAAGCCCTGTTCGCTGGTGCAGGCCTCGTCTGGAAGAGACCACGCGGTGGTCAACTATCCACCTGGCGACAACACGTGAACTCATTGACTTCAGGCCTTGCTGTCGTTGGATTCACACGCCTGTCTGGTTGGCGACCAAAAGACGAAGAGCGCCAATGGCCGGAAATAATTCAGGAAATGGCGCGCAATCGAAACCAGTGGAATGTCTGTGTAGATACTTGTTTAGATGCAAATGCTTAATGCATAACAATTTAAAAAGAAAAACAAAGAATGGCGTGAGGTGACAAAAATGTTCCGTTCTTGCGGCACAATAGCTGAAGTGCACTGCTCAACTTCAACTAATGCGCCACTGCATAAGCATTCTCTTTATCCTACCCCCTTCACTTTTCATCTCCATCATCCCGTTCCAACTCCCCTTTAATTCTCTTGCTTCCCTCCGTTTCTAATCCCCTAACTCTTGACCCTCTCACATGCTTTGCTAGGCGCTTATTTTCTAGTTTCAACACATGCAAACGCAGAGGGTCACTTCTGTCGACAAGCCCATGTCTAACCAAGCAATCAAACCCAGTTCACCGGCTTCTATCTGGAGCCGCCGATCCTCCCTCAGATTGATACGCCTCAGTGTACGCACATCGTTGCAGATCGGTCAACAGGCAGCACTTGCTCGAACATTAGAGACCCTTTCGATCGATATCTGCTACCTATCGGAAACCCGCCTACAATAACCGAGTTCTGTTCTCCCTCTGCGATCCCCTTCAGGTGACACTAGCAGTGCTTTCTCATTGCATCCATCCAGAGACGATGCAGCTTCGAGTACCGGCCAAGCCGGTGTTGGTATTGCCCTGAATTCCCGGGATGAAGCTGCTCTGGTTGATTGGATCCCAATCAGTATTCGGATGTGTGCGGTCCGACTGGCTGGCTTGTTCAAAGCTTCGAAGTCGCGCGGGGATAATAGGTATCAGTTCATCATCGCTGTCTACGCCCCCACAAACTGAAGCGATGATTGTGTGGAAGACGACTTCTATCGTCAACTGAACGAGCTCCTTCGCCACAGAAAAAGCACGGACACTGTAGTGCTGGCTGTGGATCTGAACGCTCAAGTTGGGAAATTGTCCACTGCATCTTAGCGGTCAACACACTGCAGGCTGCCGTAATGATAATGGTGACCATTTCAGAAAACTTGATAGACGACCGGTTAATATATTTATGGTGATAAATATATCAACCAGTCGTCTACCAAGTTTTCTGAAATGATGACTTCCCGATCGGTTCCAAATATGTTCCAAGATAATGGTGACCAGTTTCTACATCCTTGTGAAGATTCTCATCTATTTCTCGCGAGCACTAGCCCAGCGCCCACGAGCCGTGGACGTAAATCGACCACATCGCTCTCGGTCACTGCTGGAGAGGCTGTGTTTGAAACCACCTCTCGATTTGGAGCACGAGTATGGACTCCAAGCATGAACTAGTAAGTACCGATCTTCGAGTTTGTCTCAGAGGACGCATGAGACGACCCCACGAGCACACAAATACTCGCCAACAGGTGAATCGAATGTTTATCAAAATACGCTGGCATTCTGGTTGAGGAAGTGCTCAACAAACGCAGTTGAATGTCGTTGGTCGCAAGTTCGCCAGAACTTATAAACAATAGATATGCCTGTATTTGGTATATCTGATTGCCAACCAGAAAATTGGGTCTCTCAGTCTCTGGAACCTTTGGATGCATTCTGACTTATTCCGGCCGGCAACGAGACTTGCAGACATCCTGGCAAAATGGGTGCTAACCTGAAGGGAGACGACGAAACCTAGTGATCTGATCATGCGTCGAAGATGGAAACGGACGTTGCCCTTGATAGCCGTCGTAAGTGATACGAGAGAAGCGCACCAAGGGACATGTTAGAGAGATTATATGCGACGGAAGTCGACGGTAAATTCATAACCAGCACAAACGCTTGAAGCGCTAGGTTGAGCGCTTTGAAAAGCAATTCAATAGGCCGAAACCACCAAATCTGCTGCCGGCCCGTGATCGCCGTGTTCTCTGTGCCGTCCCTTTGGATCCACCTTCACGCTCCGAAATCGAACGAGATCCAGCTGTTGCAAATGAATAAGGTCGCGGGAGCAGAGAGGCTTCAGCCCACTACAAGGTTGAGGTACCAGCTCTTGTGGGTTATTTGGATGACTATGGAAATGACAGGAACAAAAGATAACCCCAGCCGACTGGATCAGCTACGCCATGATATAGATCTTCAAGTGAGTGTTTACGTTCGCAATGCAGTATTTTTAAAGTGATCAGTCTGATCTTCATCGTATCCAAGTTGCCTGCCTCTGTCATTTTCCACAAATTGACTGACCAGTACAAATCAGATTCGTGAAGAGTGAGCCGGGTTTCGTCGAAATCAAAATTGCATTGATCATGTCAATTGTTTGAGCACCACCACCTATATCATCGACCCGCCTTAGTCGTGTCCCTCGACATCAAAGGTGTCTTCGATTCCGTGGATCAAGATTCTCTTTTGGAATGTCTAGCTAGGGAAGGCGTTCCCAAAAAATATGTAAAATTGTAAGGACGCTGTACACGCGTAGTTCGGACAGACTGAGAGCAAACTGACGTGAGGCATAGATGCCCTTTGTAATCTTTGCACTTTAACTTCGCTACTGACAAAGCAGCGTTCACTGGATCCAATTTACCTGTAGAGTTGCTCCCAGCTGATTAACTTTTGAGTTAATGTGCACCGACGATATTGACCTAAATTGTAATAGCTCACAAAAGGGTCCAGCAGCACCGTACAGATTAACACTGACTGTTAGTCGCCTCGGGCTATGCTTTGCATTCTCCAAGTTTGGTACCGATTGTTCCCTGCGTTGATCCTTGGTGAGGATTAGCTAGATAAAGTTCTGAAATGCAACTATTTGGGGGGGGGGTTGTGCGGACGCGAACCAGATAGCGAAAGCTCGATGTGCTTTCATCAATCATTGCCACTTGTGGCACCGGCGCGATATCACTGTCATCCTGAAGGGTAGAGCCCATGGTGCACTCGCCTGTTTAACCCTCTTGTACGGTTGTGTAACACGCCCCATCAAATCAACAGGCGTAAAAAGGATAGATAAGTTTGATAACCGCTGCCTTTGTAGCTTGGCTCATACCTGATGGAAACACCGCGTGTGCATTGAGCGCATTCATCATCATCATCATTATACACGTTAGCTGCAGGTGGAAAACACCGCAGATATTGCGTCGCAATGATTGAGCGTGTTCAGAGTATGATTTATGGCACAGGATGAGGATGTGAGCCGCTTAGCACCGATGTCTGGGCCATGTGTTACGAGTGACAACACACGAACTTTCGTAGCGTGTTGCTAGCTCGACCGGTCAGTAGATGGAACAAGAGGAAGTGAAGCCAGCCCGATGATTTAGTCAAGAGGAATACAGTCTCCCACTACGAACTAGACCTCAGTTGGAGTCTCTGGGTTTCCTGTTTGGGGCACAAAAGATCATGAACACGATAGATTGAAAACATTTGTGGATATGGTGAAGAACCGACCTATGTGGCGTTGGTAAAGTGCATTAGTCCTGCCCCATCACACTTAAAACACGCACATACATATATATATTTATAAATAAATAAAGATATATGGTGGCGGGATAGATTATGGTGCGATGAGGATATTGCTAGCTAGATCCTGACAGATGGTCTACCAACTGCTGCTACTGTTGTGCCATGGGGTCATGCCCTGGACGTCTCCTCGTGGCAACTGCTAGGTGGGAGTTGGGTTACGCTCTTCTCCCTGCTAATATCCAGGACACCAATCTACATGAGTCATTGATGTGATCATGTGCTACACCCGCTGCCTTTCGGGTGTACATTTAGTCGAAGGTTTTGGTTGAGGACCAGTGTCATTCTCCGGTCAATTGTGGGCACCATGCCAGTATCCAAGTCCATCATCTTCGAAGGTTAGGAAGTAGTCGATGACGTTCTTCCCGTAAAAACTAGATATGAAAGACGACAGGTCCACGTGTTATAAGCTCACAGCTCGACTGGCGTGGAGCACGAGCACCACGCATTTTCTCTGACGGTGGGAGGGCACCTCAGGGTGCTCAATGGTTTGCTACTGACCGCCTCAAGCCTGGCAGCCCCTGGACAAATTGGTGCAAACTGGCCAGAACTCACCTGCGTCTGGCAGTGGTCGCAGGTGTGTATCCTACTAAGGTTACAAAACACATATGAATTGTTCCGGAACTTCAAAGGCTGCGTGTGACGGACTGCAAACAGATACCAATGGGTCTCTGCAATCATATTCCCGAGCTGGATCTGCTCCGCACTGCCTCGTGGGTCAGACAATTGAGCCAAATGCTCCGGACGGAGTCTCTCAAGTAAAGCTTCAGATCCCCAAGTGCATTGTGGGTCAGGCTATTGAGCCAAAGGCTCCGTAGTTGTCTCATGGTATTGGCATGGATCAATCAATCTTTGTGCAAACTTCGCAGCTCGCGCAAAATTATCTGCCAACTTTGTTGCCCAACAGTTATTCGACTGCTCAATGTGCCAGAATCCCCCCGAAGCATTCTACATCATCAACCCACAGAGCAACCCTAAGTTGTTGCGTTTTGCTGAGGCATTCGCCATCCGACGTTTGAAGCCTAACCTATATAAACAATCTGAGTTTGTGGCCAATCTTGCTTTGCCTTAGTGAGGCAAGAGAGGCTAGCCAACGCCACTAACCATCGATTTATGGTAGTGATTTATTATTCCTAATTTTCACTCATTGTATGTAAGTGGCTGAAGATAGGACACGAAATATACTGAATTCAGATTATTCCGTAGAAAAGTTTATCGTTCTTGCTCTGTTGAAATTTTTGAAGGAAACTGGTTGTATGACAAGGAAGACTGTTTGGCTTCACATCCTTCCTCCAGAATGGATTCCTTGGGTATGCCACAAATCCAGGTTGCTGACGAATTGGTGGAAACCATTGGGAGATTTTGCAGCCTTAGGAGCGTAATAACAACCAACTTGCAGATGAGGAGCGGGCTGCGGAGCCGCGTATCGTAGGCGGTTGCTATTTTTGCGAGCTGGAACATCGCGCGTGGAACAACCAACAGCTCACTGTCTGGACGAAGCTGCCGGTATACAAGTCTATGGTGCTGTCCGATCTCCTATACGGCAGCGAAACCTGGACGCTTTGTCGAAAGGATGTCGGATATCTGGAGCGCCTCTATCAGCCGTGTCTGCGCCGTATTATGTGCATTGGCTGGAATGACCGAAATGCAGACACGGTGCTCTGACGCAGTGGATTGTATCCCTCTGTTGAGGCACCTAAGGTAGCTCGGGCATATTCGCCGCAGGGAATTGACCCAGATACCGAAACAGCTGCTTTATGGCTGACTGCGTGCAAGAAAGCGGCAGGTGAGAAAACCGGTTATGTTACGAGGACATGATCAAGGTGTTTCTCAGGAACTAATGTTGATTTGAGGTGTTGGGAGTCGACGGCAGTGGATCAGCGCCGATGGCGAGAGCATATAAAAAGTGCGGTTAATCACGTGCGTGCGAAAAAGAAACGTTGATTGAGAAAGCGGGAGGCGTCGATGGTGGATAGCCCATCGAAGTCGAGCGCACTGTGCTGTAGCATACGCGGTTGCGAGTACTTCAGACAAGCGGGTTTGGTAAGACACATATCTATTTGCAACAGTTAACGAATAGACACAGAGTCATCAGAAATCACGGGATTCAAAAGAAGGTACAGGAATAGTAAAAGAAAACACAACAAGACACATTAAAGTGCATAGTTTCGTCAGAGGGCGAGATACTACCCAAGCCGAAGTAGGGTGCTGACTTAGGGAGCACCACCCCGAGCCTTTGGCTGAATAGCCTGCGCGCAAGGCAGCGGAGCGAATTCAGGGAATCTCGCCCATTAGGAGACGGTGACTGATTGCTCAGTTCATAAGCCTTTTGTTTCCTCCTTTGTCAAACAGGGGCCCATCATCTAAGAGAAGACGAGTATGCTAAATGTGTAGTCGTCATCGGCGCGGCGCTTGGTAAGTTCGCTGCTTCCGATTCAATTTACTAACCCAGGTCAATGATGCGCTGAGTGTACCGTATCATCGTTACAGTTGGTCTGTGCGTGTTGAAATTCATGCGTTTCCGTTGTTGGCTGTCTATTGGTATCCCCGATGTGGCTGCGCTTGAAGTGCGTGTTGACAAGATACCTACCCGTCTATTACCCACCACTTCGCTTAAGTGGCTCTAGGAAACAGTTGCTCGTTGCTGGAAGGGACGGGATGCACGGCCGTGCTTGGCTCAAAGAATGGTTCCATGCATCCAGTGTGGGACGGACTACGGCCCAAGTACCGCGTTGTGTACGCTTGAATCCCCAATCAGTCATGTACGCTTCTGCTCACATTGTTGAAGGAGTGTATGCCACACCGGGGATAGCAAACAACAAAATAAAAGTTGAAGGGAAATAAGCACGCAAAATTGGAACGGAATATGAAGCAGAATAATTTTTATCCCGATTAAGACTATATATATATATATATATATATATATATATATATATATATAGTTGGCAGCATCCGGTTTCGGATTTGCCTGTCACTGTGGCAAGCCACAGAACGCCTGCGCCTACAGAGAGACCATAGGTGGCTTGCGCTGCACCACCCACAGTTCCAACCACACACCCCATATCCAGTGTAAACCCGAAGGAATAAGACCGGGAGGCATGCGGATGGGAACCACGTTTCATCAACGGAGCCGGCCCACACTCCTTCACAGGCAAACACAAACACGCTGTATTTGGGGAATCAACCGCACACAAGGCGGTGGCTGGACCGTAGTCCGCTCCACACTGACTGCATGGAACCACTCTTTGATCCTAACACGGCCATAAGGACCGTGCACGCCGTCCTCTCCAGCAACGACCAACTGTCTCCTGGAGCCCGTATGGACGAGGTAGTGGGTAATAGACAGGTAGGCACCTTGTCAACATGCACATCAAGCGCATCCACACCGGGGATATCAAACAACAGCCAAAAGAGAAAAACTCGATTAATGCATAAGGAAACGGTGACATAAACCTTAATTTAATGAGCAAATGTAATAAGTTGATTACAAACAAATCCTAGCTAAGAGCACGAGGTCAGAAAGCATTGTTCACGGAATGCCACGAACGCAAAAATGTTATGGAAATCGAATACAATTGGCTTAGGCGATGTGTGCAAGTTAATGAAATAGAGTACAGGGAGATATTTATATGAGAAAGAAAAGCATTAACGTAAAAGCTGTAAACCCACCACCTGAAATAAAGAGACTTAGCATGCAAGCACGCGGTTTGTAAATCGAATTCAGCGTGCCTACAAACGCTGCGCCGGCTCGCCATAATTCTCTGTAGGACCCGTCGTCGCTTCTGTAGTGGCCCCTAATGGCATACCTCATGGCCCGCTAGACATTTATATGAGAAAGAAAGGCATTAGGAGAGAACCGAAAACCCACCACCTGAAATAAAGAGACTTGGCATGCAAGCATGCGGTTAGTAAATCGAATTCAGCGTGCCTACAAACGCTGCGCCGGTGCTGCCTACGTTCACTGCGGGACCCGTCGTCGCTTCGGCAGTGGTCCCGAGTGACCCCTCTCATGGCTCACTAGGCCTGCCTGACTAAGGCACTCGCGACCGCATGTTCTACAGCACCATGCACTCGATGTCGATGGAGTACAATTCATCGGTGCTTGCCGCTTCTTCTCTGCATGCATGAGGGCTTTCTCCCGCACTTCAGCAACTGCCTTCGTGATTAGATCGCGCCATGCACCACGATCAACCGCCTTTGATTCCCATGACCCCCAATCAAGATTAGAACGTGTGAGGCTCACTTTAATCATGTCCTGGTAACGTAACTTTGGTTTCCCCACGTGCCGCTTCCCAATACTCAGCTGACCGGATAAAAGTTGTTTCGGTATACACGCCGAATCCATACGGCTCACATGACCGAGCCATCTCAGGTGTCGCAGTAAAAGTATGCCGTCCACTGCATACATCCCACTTCGGCGCAACACTTCCGTGTCTGCAACTCTGGCGCCCCAACCGATCCGCAAAATTCGTCGCAGACACTGCTGATGAAACCGCTCGAGATATCGCACATCCCGACGGTACATCGTCCACGTTTCACTGCCGTATAGAAGAACGGACAGCACCATGGATTTGTACACCATCAGCTTCGTGCCAATGCTAAGCTGATGGTTGTTCCACACTCGGTACTCAAGCTTCCCGAATGCCGCTGTTGCCTTCGACACGCGAATACGCAACTCAACGTGTAGCTGCTGATCAGTCGATATCACACTCCCAAGGTAGCAAAAGCGGGAGGTGGTTTCCAATACTTCAGCACCAATGCTGATTTGCGGCAATATTGAAGATTGCACCTCCGGTGAAGGCTGAAAGAGACAGACAGTTTTGCTTGTGTTGATGGTGAGCCCGAATTTGGCCGCTGTCGAAGCCAGAGCACTAGTCATGTGCTGCAACTCATCCGCGCTGTGTGCAAACAACGCACAGTCGTCAGCAAAACAGCAACATACGGATAGTTGTCTCACAGACTAGAGTTCTCGCACCGAAACGACGGATGTTCAGCAACCCACCATCAATACGGTGCTCCACACGAACACCGTAAGCACAAGCCGCATCAAAAGCACAGGACAACATTGCATGAAGATAGATATTAAACAGGGCAGGAGCTTAGACACACCCTCGCTTCACACCAGAGACAACTGCAAAGTCATCCGAGGTCTCTCCACTGAGCTGCACCCTCGCTCGCATACCACTGTGCAGACATTCAATTAAACATACAAACTTACGCGGGCAACCAAACTTACCCAACACCAGCCATAATGCCTCGCGGCTCACCGTATCAAATGCTTTGGTGAAATCAACAAAAAGCTAGTACAATGGCTGGTGTCGTTCTCTGCACTTCTCTTGCAACTGACGAGCCGCAAACACCATATCTATAGTGCTGCGACCCGAACGGAATCCACATTGCTCTTCCGCCACGTTAGGTTCCACAATCTGACTGACGAGGCGATTGAGCAGGATTCGGGCAATCACCTTGCCCACACAACTCAGCAAGTTGATGCCATTAACATTTATTTTTGACATTTGCATGCATGGCTCGAGGGATGAGCTGTACAGCATATGCCAAGAGAGGACGAATGTCCCGGCAGAATAGGAAACACTGATTGAAATAAAAAAATTCAAACAGTGGTCGGAAACCGCGTCAATTGTCACCCGCGTGGGATTGGGTGCATGTTATGTAAGGCGTGATGATGCACCACGCATGTAGGTGTCGTAGACCTTCAGAGTCAGACGAAGAGTAGAAACGCAGAGGTCAGAAATATCAAGCGATGTCA
>OX104062.1:59710583-59747577 GCA_944474145.2 Dicrocoelium dendriticum | reverse complement strand
CTTCTCACCACCGCAGTGACCTCCAATGTGAGCCCATAGAAGACGTGTACAGTAACGTGCAGGATACTCTTTGGTGTCGGCTGCGTTTAACAGGCAACGACGTCTGTCTGGTGGCGGTCGTTTATCGACCTCCATCCTCTACACCCGAGATGGACTTCAACCTCGCGTCTGCGCTGAGGCTTGTGATCAGCAGGAGATACAGCCATATTCTTATCGCTGGTGACTTCAATATCCACGCTCTGGATGCCCAAGCAACACCTACGGAACAGTTCAAAGCGGATCTACAAGACCTTGTCTCCAGTTTTCCGCTTTATGGCCATATCGACAATCCCACCAGATTCAGAGCAGCAGAAAGGCCGTCCATCCTGGACCGGATATTTACCAACGAAGAACTCATGGTCGAGAAAGTAATCATCGACGCTCCTTTGGGTTGCAGCGATCATGCAGTTTTACTCTTCGATTATATATGCTACGCAGAATACCCTGCGGATACTACACGGGAAAGCCGAGTTATCATACGGTACGATGAGCTGGCTCGACTTGCAGAGACAGCCAACTGGAACTTTCTGACAGACGAAGTACCGACAATCGCATGGCCACATTTCGTCAACCAATTTAGCACTCTCGTCGAAGAGGCATCCGAAACTAAGGTTGTCCACTCGAAGAAGACTGTTTCATTTGTGCGAAGTAGGACACGGAAATGTATGGCAGTGAGGAACTCGGCCTGGCGTATCTATAAGGAACACCCGAGCACGGAGAGCTGGACGGCCTATGCAATTCAACGTAATCATTGCACTCAACTCGTTCGTGAGGATAAACTGACATACCAGCAGCATCTGACGGAGCGCATGGTTTCGAATCATAAGCTGCTCTACCAACATGTAAACAACCTGCGCAAGGTGAAACGAGGAATCCCTCCTCTTCAAACGCCAGATGGCATGACGCTGACTACGGAGGATGCGGCGAACGCCTTGCGGCTGCAATATGCTTCGAACTTTCAATGCATTCCTTGGTCATCTGTTCCTTTGTCAGCAGCTGTTATACAACCAAAACTTACGCACATAACTTTCACGGCGGGGATGGTATTAAAGAAGTTGTTGTGTATGCGTAAGCACAGCTCTCCTGGAATCGACAACATTCACCCTAAGTCCCTTGCGGTAATGGGAGAAACTTTAGCAGAGCCTCTGGCACGATTCTTCCAACGCTGCTTCGATCAGATGTATGTACCCGAGATGTGGAAATGTGGGATCATAACCCCAATTCACAAGGGCGGTAGCCGTTCTGATCCAGCCAACTACCGTCCTGTAACCCTTCTCCCGGTCCTGTCGAAGATTATGGAAGCTATTGTTGCTGACGTATTAACAGCCTATCTAGAAGAGTCTGCCTTCCTTGCACATGAACAGCATGGTTTTCGACGGAATCGATCGTGCACCACAAATCTGCTGCTAGCAAGATCGAGTTGGACCAAATTAATTGACAGCGGTGCAGGAGTGGACGTGGTCTACCTAGATTTCTCAAAGGCCTTCGATCGACTAGACCATGGAATCCTGATCTGCAAACTTCAGAGCTTCGGCATTGGTGATCCGCTCCTAGGATGGATCACAAGCTTTCTTCTCCACCGGAGCTTAGAGGTAAAAGTGCGTGGGTCCCTGTCCCACCCAATCCAAGTCGAATGTGGTGTACCACAAGGATCGGTACTGGGGCCACGATTGTTTTTGATGTATATAGACGACATAGCGGCCCTCATTCTTTCCAACTGCCTACTCTATGCCGACGACATCAAGGTCTGGAGAGCGATCAATACACCAGACGACTCCGCAATACTTCAAGAGGATCTGGATAAGGTGTATGCGTGGTCAGTTCAGAACCAACTCCCATTCAACACAGAAAAAATGCAGAGTATTACACTTACGTCACCAATCAGCATTTTTCTATAAATTGGGTGACCACGTGCTTCACACAACTGCTGAGGAAAAGGATTTGGGAGTCTTGATTCAGTCCGACCTTGGTTGTTCAGCCCAGGCAAAGAAAGCCTCGAACGCGGGCATTAGAAATTTGGGCCTTCTCAGGCGCACATTTGGACGCTTCGATCCATCCGTTTTTCACCAACTTCTAGGTGCATACATACGACCACACGTGGAGTATGCAATACAAGTCTGGCAGCCGTGGCTGAGGAAAGACCTCTCTGATTTAGAGAAACCTCAACGACGCGCAACGAAGAACGTGAAAGGTTTAGGCCAGTTACGCTACGAAGACAGACTGAGATCGCTCGGGATATTTAGTGGTCAATATCGAAGACTACGGGGAGATTTGATTTTGGCTTATCAGATTCTGACAGACCCCAATCATACCTGCCGCCATCTGCTGGAGCTCAGTAACAACAACACCCTGAGAGGCCATCATCTGAAGCTGGCAGTGCAGTACAGCCGTTTGGAATGTCGACGGAATTTCTTTTCCGTGCGTGTTTGCCAAGCCTGGAATGCTCTCCCAGAATCTGTAGTCAGTGCACCAAACCTGATCGAGTTCAAAAATCGAGTTGATAGTGCACTCACTTCATTGCACTATCTCCCATAGTACAGTCTAATTTTGAAAGGATCCAAAATCCATACTTTAAAAATAATTTTCCCTCACGCTTATTTCAACAGTGGATTTATATTTTGACGCTTCAAACTCAAACACTTTGCCCCATGCGAATTTCAAGGGGCGGTGACTCTTTTAACCAAATACTCCATACCTCATGATCCCCTCCGGAGTTATAGTGGACTATTATTTTGACACTTCAAACTCGGTGAGTCCACGAGCTTGTAGTGACTCGTTGTTAAACGATTTTACTGAATTGGTTTCCATTGAATTTTTCACACTTCTATGATTTTCGCACTGATCACCCTACGGGATTTGTCAAGCTTTAGCTTTTATACCCGCATAAATCCATTGTTCCATTGTTCCATTGTTCTGTTCAACTACATCGTGCGAATAATAAATTCATCGTGCATGATCGCTGTCAAGGAAAGTCGTGTCAATCGGGAGAAATAATGTTGCAATTTTCTAGATAACACCAACGCACCGGCTATGATAGATTTCATGAGCTTGGATAATACAGGGAGAAGGGACACGGGGCGGTAGTTTGAGGGATCAGTTCTGTTTCCGCCTTTGTGAATCGGAGTTATTATTCCATGTTTCCACATTGCATAAATCTGGCTCTCGTCTAAGCAGCGCTGGAAGAACTGTGCCAAAGGTTTTTCCAGTTGTTTTGCTCATGTTCCCAGTGCTTCTGGGTGAATGGTCTCTACACCTGTAGAACTGTGGTTGCGCAGAGACGTCAGCTTCCGCAAAACAGCTTGTCATCTGTAGTCAGACTCATTTTGGAGATCCGTCATCAAATCAACTCCTTATGAGCGTTTCGAATCTTGTTGCATCGTACAAATTTATGCCTTTTGCAATTAGCCCGAATCGTCACGATAAGCCGGATTAGACCAGCTTTATGTGCCAGAAAGCAACTAGTAGTCAACCTGCGTTTACCTTGTCCTAATGCCAACAATAATGACCACAACCAAGCAGGTGATTAGTCTGCTTACGCCCTAAGGTATCTATAAAATAATTTTCGGTTATTGTATTGGTACTGATGAGACGATACGAAATGCTTGCATCTACTAATTGGCATCTTCTCACTAACTGAAGTAACTGTTTTAAACTTAGTGTGCACTCATGGACGCACTGTGATTTTTTGTAACCATTCTGAGATTTTGCTGCGGAAACGGGTGACACCGATCGGCAGGCATTACACCTTTGAAATTATTGCGCATATCCTATAGCTAAACTTAACTTGCGCAACTTTCGCCAGACCCACTTCAGATATACTGTCACCATGCGACGACTCAGGCTGCGCAAGTAACAACGGAGCCGCCCCCGGTGCATTGATGTCAAGGCACAGAGAACCCAATGAGCTCTCCTCATGAAATTAATGAATCTACCGTACGTGTACTGTACGTCTGGCGCCTAGGTCACGTTAGCCCTCAAAGTTCAGAATTCGATTAGCTAGTGTGTGTGTGTGTGTATAGGGTACCACAGTTGAAGAACGTTCGTCCGTTCCGACTAAGAGTCGAAACAACTGGGACGCGTAATCACAGAAATACACATCGAGAACTGTGAGGATTTGAATCTAGCTGAACAGTTTCGTCTACAGACATACTAAAATTCTAGTCAGACAGATGCTTCGCATAAGGTTGGAATCGAATTAGAATCAATGGTTTGTGTCAAGCCTTCTCATGTGCTGCGGATTAAAACGGAGGAGGAAGACACCTTAAGTATAGGATGCAGAGGAGAGAAACTCGTAGAGTTTCTGCGTTCTGGGGTTAACGACACGTGAATGATCGAAGAGGCGGGTTGCCCTCTTAGTAACCCATCCGCTATCCAGGAAGCGTTTAGTTCCTTCGCCGCTTATTCGGTTTGTGAATGCGGGAACATTCGGAAGTAACTATGGAAATTTCCCGGACCAGGATTAGATAATGGTTAGTTTTCATCAAAAAAATCACCGAATGATTTCTTCCAAGACGAACCCCGAAAATCTAAAGCTAGTGGGAAAAAGCTATTGTACAAACCACTACACCAACAAAAACCGTGTGTTTCAAAATGCTTCGACGGCACAGAAACGACTGGATACATATCTCACTGCGACATGAGCATGATCATTATTGTACTCGTGTTCTGTCATCATCACAAGAACAGCCTTTTGTACGACCCAGAAATCTTCGTATTATTATTATTATTGATTTGTTATTATTACACATCTTGTCCGCCTTTCTTCAAACTATTTGGCATGCTGAGTCAGCTTACCCAGATGGTTGCCATGTTGAAGGATCAAGTCTGGTTTTACTGTGCTCTAAAAATAGTTTCAGTCCTGCAGATATTGTCAACAGGCCACGATACAAGGGTCAAATTGATTTTTGGCAGCAGAAATACAGATAATGAAGGTAAGGTCTCCTGAAAAAGCACCTAAATGGTGAAAATGTAAAAATGATACCACTGAGATTACGGTGGAAAAATGTCATCTGAAAATTGGCGTGAATTTGTGACATCTTCAATACATATCCAGTCCTTGAATGCAGCACGGAAAAGTTTCTTTGTTTGGAGATTTTTCTACAAATGATGAACGGAGTGTGTAACTGCACGTTGGTGTTATCCGAAATTAGTGAACGCGAACCGCCTTATAGCGTTGTCGGAAAACCAGGACGTAATTTGATCTAGTACACCATTTGATATGTGAGCAATTAACATCCACGTTATGGATCACGCTGTGCACGTGATCATTACCAATGTTTATGTAGATCGAGTCGTACATGGAGTTTAACTGTGTGTATTAGGTTGATGGGGAGTTGAAAGTGGCATCACGGGACTGTACAACGCGTGGTCATGATAAGAAAACTGTGGAAAACATTAGGGGACAAAGTGTTTACGGGTCACCATGTTACAATGGGTCGAATTCATCTCACAATAATAGCTGCCTGATGAAATTTATAGAAATGCAATTTATTTGTTATTATTTGTTATTAAATAAGCATAATTTAAGACTTAGATAAATCAATTGCGATTGTTCCGGTAATCCGTTACAGCAACCTCGTCAATGTTTGAAGCCAGGTAACCCAAGCCTTTAGGAAAATTGCGACTGACTCGCTTTCGCAAACCTGAACCACGGACAGTGATGTCAGCAATGAAAAATGTTTTATAAGGGGTAAAAATGAGTTATTCACAAGTCTCTTAGGATGACGGGAGTGAGGATTACAAAATCCAATGTAAAAGGGACAGGAAAAAACGGAAAATTTCCAGTTTTAATTGACTCACCAAGCAACGCAACAGGACACGGATCCATGTTTCGCCACCGCTATCTTAGGGGAGACCCGGTGAGAAAACTGTTTGGTTCGCGTTATTTCATCTTTTGATCGTAACAGACTATATCGTATAATGCAAATGGGATGGGGTATTGTAAAATTCTTCTTCTGAAATCTAATATATTGACAAAATGACATCAGGTTAGAACAGCGCTGCGTTTTCGGGACACCCAAATGGAGAAAAACCTTGTCATCAGACAATTCGACAGTAAGACGTGGCGAGTTTGAGTAAGAGGTTACTTACCAAATGTCTGTCAGGCAAAACATCTACTAAGTACTATCGGAAATGCCGCCAACAAGTCCAGCTCGATCCACTTTGGCTATGAAGATTGAGGCATAACCTAATGCTTCTGTACAACATGATTCATCAAAACTCCTACTGCTATTTGCCTTTCCTGGAACTACGGCATAGTTCGACAAGGGACCTACGCAATAAGGATTTTATCCTGCGTGTACTTAAGTGTAGGACAAATCTGCGATCCAAATTCTCCTTATCAGATATGCTGTCCTGTGGAATAAGCTCCCAGTGAAAATCAGATCGTGTGAGAGTACAACGGCCATTCGCGTTAAGCTCATCAATGACCTAGACTTGAACACCATTATGACCCGGTTCTCTTGATGATGATTTGTTCCTAGAAGGGCCAGACAACATCTGATGAGTGAAACAAACGCAATATTCACGCAGTGTGATCCACTCCTAGTGCTGTTACCATCCCCTAATCCAACTAGTGCACATTGCGTTGAAACACTTGTGAGTAAATACATATCCCGGAATAAGCCGAAATGAAAATCACACGACTGTTGACCACTTACGGAGGCGCATGACATTTTCTGTAAAATAAGAGATCTGTCAAATATGGACATAGGTTCTCACTCGATGTCGGTATCGTGACCGACTTGCAATAAATCGCGAAAGGCGTGATTGAGGTTTGCCAGTATGAGGTACACCATCGTAATGTATCCCCACAGACTCTGATATTCACCGGTTCACAATCCCACAAACTGCAGTCTGAGTTGGTAGCGCAGGGATGACAAACACCTAATGGTTTCGGTCGAATTCCGTTGTCAAGCTTTAAACGTACCAACCTCGTGTTTGCGTCAGGGAGGTTAGGCTTAGATAGCGTATTCCAGATGAGGCCTCAAACAAACAATGGAACAAACAAATGATTAACAAGTCCCGTGGGATGAACAGAGTAAGAACCACACAAATGGCGAAAAGAAAATAGTGATAACATGGGAAGCCCATTGGTGGACACAGCAGTGTTCACACAGAGACATGTATAAAGGAGTCAACTTCGATTGCGTAGGTTAGTGTTCGTTGTGCAACGTTCGTCACGTTATATCACCTGACGATGTACCCAAGCTATCTCGCAATGTAGATGGGTTAGGGCGACGTCAAGGCGATTTTAAACATAGAGAAACTGAGGACGGAAATGGTGTTGGTTAGAGAGGCTTCCATAGCTTGCAGAAAGAAACAGACTATAAGTTTCAATAACGTTTTGGTCCATTGTAATGCATGACCAACTGGAGTTGGTGACCCCCAAATTTGTGTAGTGACTGAGTTGCATTAGGTGGCTGCAGACGTGGTTGGGGTTCTTTACAAATCTGGTAGGCCATTATTGGGTCATCATGTAGGCGCGGGTACTGACCGTTGTACATCCTTAGGGTCCTCAGCCTAAGTTGGTATGGAAGATAAACCGATCCTTTGACGTGCATGGTAGCACTTCGCTGTGGAGTCTCGAGCGCTGCGAAATCTTGCGTCAGGGCTGAAGTGTAAACTCCAACGTCGGTCGCACGTATTTGTTAAACAGTTGCGGACAGACAAATAGACAGGAGGATCAAACCGCCCGGATGCCCTCCGCAGCATTTCAGTGCGGCGGTTCTTAATCTTTCCAGCCCTCTTAAATGGTTCTGAGCAGCCCAGAACAGTCTGGATTAATACTCCAAGGTCGTGCTCCTGGCTGATTGCGTGCAGGATATGGTCTCAAAAGTTAAATAAATTAACGCATAAATACCTTTATTCTCGACGTTTCGAGACATGTCTATATATGGATATAATCGGGGAAGTGCATAATTGTACAGAACTGTGCTTATAGATGGATCAGGGAAATCGAAAATCAGGTCATATCAGGACGTTTGGAAGGACAACAAAGGCATGATAAATGATTGGCTGAAACAACATTATGTTAGCTGGACTTCAACAGCTCTCTTGCCTACCTACTTGTAAAACACCTAACCCCCGTGGGAGAAAGTATG
This sequence comes from Dicrocoelium dendriticum, assembly GCA_944474145.2. Taxonomy (NCBI): domain Eukaryota; kingdom Metazoa; phylum Platyhelminthes; class Trematoda; order Plagiorchiida; family Dicrocoeliidae; genus Dicrocoelium; species Dicrocoelium dendriticum. The sequence goes on along the minus strand of OX104062.1, from coordinate 59,739,436 downwards.
GTGGCGAAAAGCGTACTGGGTCAAATGAAACCTGGACCCTGCTGGTACGATCTCTTTTTGTTACGGTCAAGTCAAACAGTTTAATCATATTCCGTACAGGCAAGTACTTAGTGATTCATTAGCGAAATTCATTTTTACGAGTGTAGGCGCATGATATGATCCGGTTGGTATCTTGGTCCGTACTCTAAGGTAACTGTTACTGAAATTTTCGCAGACCTGCTGGTCTTGGGCTTACAGTTGGTCAATGAGTTCTCTTTGTTTCGTGTGTCGTTGAGTGTTGCTCGAAGTAAGGTTATATTGAGGTTAGAAACATGTACATTTCTGTGCAATATGTTAAAACATATAACTAGTTTATGCTTCCTGCACTGAACTGGTTAATCTTGAGCCCATCACAGCTTTCAGAATATTCCACTTGCAAAGTAGCACCTAGAAGGCGCCTTGTGAATATCCTCTGCAAGGGTTCCAGGGCAATGCAGTCTCACTTATTTGAACTGCCATAAACCATAGAAAAAAATTCTAGCATGAGTCGAACAACTGATGTATAGGGATGATGTATTGTCTCATGCAGAGAAAATGTCCTACATATCAATCCAATTTGCTGTCTTGCTCTCGCGGTGGCATATCCTATTTGTTCACGGAAGTCATGTGAGAAGGAATATCACAATCCCAGATTTCTAACCGTTAGACAGATATCCTGTCGTTTCTCATCAAGAGTCAGGCCACCGATACATATCGCATTTGTGAGATATTGTACAGCATGTGCCAGCAGTGAAATAAATTTTCCAGTTTGAGCACCGGATTCCAAGCGCATGTAGGTCGACTCGGATCAGGTTGACACCATCATTGGGGGTACAATGGAACAATGGTTTATTACGGGTAAAAAAGCATCGCTTAACAAGTCCCGTGGGATGGAAATTATTGCGAAAATCAATTGCATAATAAAGGGAAAAGCGTTGTGGTGGGCTCATCATAGACTTATGTGGAATAGCGGAGATTTTCGTATATTAAACGTATAAATCCATAAATCCATTGATTAGGCGTTTGGCAAGACACCGTTTGATTGCGTTTTTAGCCGCTGGCTAACAAGTCATAAGAGGAAATGTAAGTGAGACAGTGCATCGTCAACACTTTTTTTAAATATCGCCAGATTGGGAGCAGAGACGACATAATTAGGGAGGGCGTTCCAACGCTGGCACACGCGGAGAGAAAAGAAATTTCTACAGCATTCAAGCTGGCTATAATGAATTGTCAGTTTCAGAGAGTGACCTCTTAGTTTAGTGTTGTGGTTCAATTCCAGCAAAGGACAGCAAATGTGGTTAGGGTTCTTCAGAATCTGGTAAACCATTATGAGATTCCCCAGCAAAAGCCGATATCGACTGCTGTACATTCTTAGAAATGTCAGTCTAAACTGATAGGGCAGATGAAAGAGGCCCCTGACGTTCTTGGTTGCCCGTCGTTGAGGAGTCTCGAGACCAACGAGATCCCGTTTCTGCCACGACTGCCACGCCTGAATAGCATATTCCACGTGAGGTCGCACGTAGGCGTTAAGCATTTGGGGAAATATTGTGGATTCAAACCGACCGAAGGCTCTGCGAAGAAGGCCGAAGTGTTGCTTTCCGGTTCTCGTCGCCTTCTCTGCTTGTTTTGAACACCCGAGATCTTCCTGTACCAATACATGCAGGTCACGCTCCTGAGAAACCTTCGCCAAGATGTGGTCCCCAATCTTGTAAGCGCTCACCGGCTGGTGACGCAGATGTATCACTCTGCACTTAGCCGACTTCCGAAAGCACGAGACAGTTGGTGAAAAATTGTTTACGATGATTCTCTTCAGGCGATTGCAATCATATACGAAGGTAATACAGAGAAATAATTTCGACTCATTGGCTCGAATTATACAGTTCATTTGCGGTTTACTGTGGGAGACTAAAAGTTGACCTTTGATCTGACAGGTCGATTTCATAATGCCGAGCTTGATTTGTGGCAGCCGACCTCAGCATCGTTCGTTCTAGCTTGCCAGGCGTGCATGGATCAAGTGCTTACTTGTGCTTCGGGAAAAGGTTGAAACAATCAGGTGCAAATCGATTAAGCTTTTGCGAGTGCACTGAGGCACAGACCTCTGGATTGATGCTGGGGGACCCCGTAGGTTATTCTGTAGGCACACTTTAAATCAACCAACGTGACACGGTGCAGTCCAAGATAGCGGAATTCGAAATGAATTTAGCACAACGCCACACATCAACGGAGGATTCAGCCGCAGCGGAAAAGTAGATGTTCTTGGATTAGATCCAGTCTATTACCAGTAATCGTGCGCAGTGGAGGCGTACAGTTTTAGAAAAAATCTTTGCGCCACATAAATCCGAGAACCATGTTTCCGACCGGATCCGAAAGGTAAGTACACAAATTTTATAGCATGAAACTGGACACAACTCTAATCGAAGTTCTATCGCACAGTTTAAAATGTTATGCTCCTAGACATAGAGACAACCAACTTCATTACAAGTTTCAATTCGAACATCTATTTGATCAAACGAATGAGTTAACCGCTAAGCCGAATATGGATCTTGAACGCTTTAAGTGCTTCTTGGTGCATTGTTGCTACCAATATCGTAAACAGCATGTCCATAATCGTGGTCCATTAACAACAAAGCATCTGGACGCGCTGAAGTAGCTTAAACGCAACGAGAAGGTCATTCTGTGCAAACCGGACAAGGATGCCGGGATTGTGTTACAGACAGAAAAGACTAGATTGGTTAACTCACAACAATTCTGAGTGATGAGAGGAAGTTTTCATTCGACACGAGGGAAGTTACCCAAACGAAACAGTTTGAAAGACAGATCACACAAAGCCTCCAACAGCTTCGGGCCAAGGGGTACATTACTGATGCCTTGTATGACAGTCTTAAACCTTGCGGCACAAACGTCCCGAGACTTTACGGCATACCAAAAATCTATAATGACGATATCCCTCTTCGTCCTATTCTGTCGATGGTTAACTCCACCTACCACACAGTTGCCCAATGGCTTGTAGAAATCCTTGAGCCGGTGAGACAACAGCTTGTGACCTACAGCCTGCGTAACAGTTTTAAGCTTTCAGAAGCATCAAGGATGCCAAAATTAATGAGAAAGTGATGCTCCCCTTTGATGTCTCCCTTTTCACTAACGTCCCGCTGATCGAAACCATCGATTACGTGTACCAGCAAATAACGAAATCGAAATTAAAATTTGCATACCGGGGCTCGAGTTGCAAAACTTAATGCTGCGGTGCACATGGAATGTACGATTCCTATTTAATGGTATATTTCACCGACAAGATGACGGCGCAGCCACTGGATCTCCCCTCGGTCTGTTGTTCGTAGATATAGTTATGGCCAAATTGGAGAGAACGAAATTACAAGCGGTGACAAAAGATTTTGACTGCTACCATTGTTATCTGGATGATATATTTGGATAAACGAACTATTCTGGATGAGGTTCTCGAGAGGTTTAACCGAGACCATGCAAAACTGCAATTTACTTACTAGGCAGGAGCTTGCAATCGGTTTCAGTATCGCGATGTCTTGTTACCCAGGAGGCCAGGCGGCTCCACCAAACGGCAAGCCTGCAGAAAGTATACGTGGATTGGTCAGTACACGCATATTCACAGTTTCCTCCCTTTGAGATATAAGCGAAACTTAATCCACTGCCTTACCACAAGAGCACGTCGAATTTGCTCACAATGCACCCTGGACGAGGAACTAGCCTTTCAAAAGAATACGTTGCGAGATAATGGCTACCCTGATAAATTTATTACGAAGAACGTTGAAGCAAAATCCATGCTGGTACAATTTTTAGCCACGGCGAACAAGGAGTTATTTATAAGCATACCGCTGCCGCTGCTGAGCGCCTAACCACAAGTCGATCTTCCCAGAAACTAGGCGAAAGTGTACGTTTTCTACTGAACCACTTGTTTATTCACGTAATAAGGGTATGCTGCCAATGCTGACCTCGTCTATGGTTATTTATCAGTTCAAGTGCGTCTGTGATGCTACTTATATCGGTCGAACGGCAAGTTACTCGTCCAAGTGCGTGAAGAAGCACTGCCCACGCTGGTTGCGTCAAGAAGGCACTGAGGCTATTAGGAGCACCGTTATGAGCTATAATGTCGACACTTGACACCAAGTTGATCTAAATCGTGTTTTCAGGACAATTTACAGGGTAGCCCAGCATCAATCCAGAGGTCTGCGCCTCAGTGCACTCGCAACAACTTAATCGATTTGCACCCGGTTGTTTCAACCTTCTCTATGCTCACAAAAGAAGTTGATCCATGCATCCCTGGCCAGCTAGAACGAATGATACTGAGGTCGACTGCCACAGATCAAGCTCGATACTATGAAATCGACCTGTCAGATCAAAAGTCAACCTTCGGCCTCCCATATTGAACCGCAAAATGAACTGTGTAATTTGAGCCAATGGGGCGATACTAGTTATCCTTTTATCTTTAAATATGATTGCAATAGTCTGAAGAGAATCATCGAAAAGAATCATCGTATTTTTGGATTCTAAATGCGAATTTTCAAGTTGTTTAAATTATTCGACTTTAATGTTATCTTCAAACAGATATGCTGTGCGGAATTCTACTGCTTCGAACAAATCGTTACCATTTATTAGGAACCGTAGCGGTCCAAGTATTACTGCATTGTATCCCATCGCTAGCGACACGAGAAGGCTCAGATTTGTGTTCTTAAACTTGTGTCACCTGCTTTTGTTCTTTAAGGTATGACTTAAATCAAGTAATCGGGGGTTCAGTGATCCCGTAGGACATCATTTAGCCAGTAGTTTCCCGTGCGGCCGCACTTTAACTCATCTCTCGCTTTGCCCTCTGTGGCCACTCCAATTCTCCCCACACAATATTGTGCGTGTGCTCGTTCGAACCAGTTCGACGAGCTCTACTCAGTGCTTCCCAAATCCTGGATTTAACCTGTGTGGATAATACTCTTGCTCCAGTTCCCAGTTTTCGGCATATTCTTTGCCGAATTCCACTTGTGTAACTACATCAAACCGGTCTTTCGGAAAAGATTTTGGTCTCACGCGGAGGAAGTTGAGCGCTCCCAAACCACGCAGCAACCGTCCCTGCAAATAGTAGCATATCAAAGTTACAGCCTTTCTGCTCCGCTCATCAACTGAGCAGCTCTGGGGACGCTTATCAGCGCTCCATCTGCATCGTCGCTTAAGGCAGGCCGATTAACACACGCTGCCTCTTTGTGCGGGTGTGTGTGTGTATCACTGCGAGTCGATTGATCACTCAATCTGACAGTCTGCACGTTACGTCCTCCATCTGCCTCTCCGCCTGACGTTGGTGCGGTTGAACAACTCTCAATTCGTGTGCGTGTTCTGACCTATTCGTGCGTCACCCCTAGCGCAAAGTACACTCATCAAGGTGAGCGCTTAGATAGGCTTTACTGCAAACAATAAGAGGACGACTAGCATTCCAATGGTTCAACGTCGCCCATGTTGCGCAGACAACTGCAGTAAAGTGCTTAAGATCTGTATTACCTGTTCTAGCTGCATTAGATCGTACTGTTCGCAAAGTGCAGGCAAATCCGTCCAAGAAGTGAGACAGACAAACCAAGTTGCTGACACAATTTGGTTTTGCTCAACCTGTTAAGTCAACCCCAGTTGTCAACTGTTTATCTTTGCTGATGAAAAAATGCGCTAGGATGACTGAAATAATCGCGCAATTTGTAAATACTAAGTTGGCTCCCACGGAGGTAAATATGGCCACGATAATACGTCACCGGGCCAAAGTAAGTAAGTCTAAACCGAAGAAAAGAGCTAGCTGCTCCAACCGCACTGCAGCGACTGTGACTCTAAATCCACTGGCTCACCTCACTCCCATAAGTGGGCAAGCCTCAAACATGTTTGCTTCCACTTCTCCAACCATAGAGGCTTCACCTGGCGATTCAGCTCAGAGCCGAAGGCAATCCGGTGCAGATAACAAGCAGATAACGTGCGCATCGATTGCCTCGACAAACACACCGGGAGCGACACACGTAGGTCTATCTTCAGTACCGAGCACGCGTGAAGCAAAGCAGCTTTCACCGTCAACTCCAGTGGTGCCCTCTAAACAACCTGAATTGCCGGCAAAAAGTATAAAGCCAACACTTGATAGACAAACCCATGCTGCGCTAACTCTCATGTGCACCAATGTTCCCGAATCCAAATCTGGCACAATAAAAGGCAAGTTGCAAGACAATCGCAACCAGTGGAGTTCCATCTGCGAGGCGATTGGCATTCGGGTTGAGCCTGCAATGCTGCAATGCGTAGCGCGTCACCCGACCTCAGTGCACTCTGGTGAACCTCGAATTTTTCGAGTAACACTAAACTCAGCAGATGAGACAGAGGCTGTCCTGCTCTCAACAGTTCGTCTTCGCAACTCACCGAGCGGATTGCACATATTACCTGACCTACTTGGGAAAAATTGCCCAAAAGAAGCAGTTGAGCAACGCGGCATTGCTAATAGGGATAACAAGAAAACAATATTTGTTCATGGTGTTCCTAAGCTGCTGCATTCTTCACATCACGATGCACAAACACATGACCGAGAGCAGTGGTGCTACATCCGCGAAGCACTCTCTGTTGACAATGTTATTGCCAAATCCCTGACAAGAGTTCCGTCATCACCTAACTACAAGGGCTGCGGTCCAAGGCTAATGAAAGCAATACTACACTCCGAGGGAATGACGCACGTTCTGTTGGGTAACTGGTTAAAGTTTCTAGCTAGATTGCCAACAGAGATCCGGCTAAAGGCAGCAGGCGAACGACCAAAGGTCGGAAGCAATTCAATGAAACTTGCAAATGCAACAAATTCTTTATTTGCACAGTCCTGCGGAGTGACCGACAGAACAGCAACCACCGCACGCAACAGGACAGAGTGCAGCATGAGTGAACCGTCTGTACAGGAATGCCCAATAATGCCATGCAACTTGACTGAAATTCAAAAACCAAAAAAACGATTCATGGCCGGCCACCTAACGGCCGGCTTAAAAACTAACACAAACTTGACATCTATCAATGAACTCCTAACAACAAAAGCCCTATCTTGCATTTACATGTTGTGACGCCAGTACGCCTTCACCCCACGACCGCAAGAATAAGTCCAAGATGAGCCGGTATGAACAGATTTTCTATTACAGCACGGCACCAGTTATATAGCTTTACAAACAAGAGCGAATCCAAGCTACTAAACGCATGAGATCCAACAGGCATGGAGAAAACACAAAATGGAACAAGCAAATGAGAATCGCGAAAGTTACGAGCCAATGAAGTGCGGCAAAGAAAATAGTGTCTGCGGAGTTAATCCCTGGGGGTAACCTTCTGGTGAGCGACCATTAAAAACGACGAGTAGCGTCCAATCAGTGTGGAGAAGTGATGCGTTTAAACAAGTGCCAGAACAGTTGATAGTGAGAATGATACACACCAAGACAATAAAAACAGGTATAATAAATATGTGTCGGCTGAATAATACATCCACGTGAAAAAGCTAAGGAATGCTGAGCAAAAGAAACCAATCAGAATGTCCACAGAATGAGACGGCTGAAATTAGCTGTGAGCGATTGCGAATGAGGCTGTGGGAAGCGGCGTGTCCAAAATGTAGCAGAGAAGCAGGTAACTGCGCAAACAAAGAAATAGGCAACTAACATAATTCATGAAACTGAGGGTTAAGTAGCCAGCTCCCTAACAGTACACCAAAGCCTAAGGCCTTGTAAGCAAGTTGGCCGAACTTAGAGAACTCCATGCCTCACAACCGCAGGACCTCGTCATGATTACAGAGACATGGTTAAACCCTGAGATAACGGATTCTGAGATCAATTTACCCGGTATGTCGCTGCTTCAGAACGACAGAACCGGAAGGGGTGGCGGTGTGATTCTTTACTATAATACAAAGCTCCGATGTGAAGTTATGGATCACCCAGAAATCCGAGCTCCAGATTCGCTTTGGTGCCCCCTACGGTTGTGAAACAAGGACACATGTCTACTAGCCGTGATTTATCGCCCACCAAACTCAACGTCGGAAATGGACTCCAAACTGAACCACATCTTATAGTTTGCTTTGAACAAGTCTTACACCCACATTCTTATCGCTGGAGACATTAACGTGCACGAAATAGAAACGCCGGCAACTTACGGTAAGCAGTTTAAAGCCTGCTTGCAAGAGCTTATTGCTAGCCACCCTCTTTACAACCACGTAACCTCTCCCACCAGATTTCGAACTGCTAACAAGCCGTCGATACTGGATCTTGTGCTAACTAATGAAGAACTCATGGTTAGCGGGATAGTTACAAGCACACCACTGGGTCGTAGTGATCATGTTACTCTACTCTTTGACTATATGTGCTATAAGTGCATACTGTCATACACTACAATGTATTGTCTAAGCTTGTTAAGGATACATCTTGGACTTTCTTAACCGAATGCCCCCTAGATATTGCCTGGGAAACATTTACAAAGACGTTTAGCACACTGGTAGAACAGAAGTCCTTCCAACCCAAAAACAAGCGTAAGTCATTTCTGAGGAGCAGAACACGTAAATGTATGTCCCGGAGGGATTTGACATGCCGAGATCACCAAGACTGCCCGAATGTCGAAATCTGGACTGCATACCTGACACATCGTAACTTCTGTGTGAAACTGATCCGCGAAGACAAGGTCAGTCATCAGCAGAAGTTAATGAAGCGATTCTGCACGAATCGCAAACTCCTTAACAGGCACGTTAACCGCCTTCGAAAGGTAAAGCGAGGGGTTCCAGCGCTAGTCATGGCTGATGGGTGCATGCGGTCAGCAATGGAAGCAGCTGATCTCTTACGGCTTCATTACTACAAAACTTTCCAGCAGCTAACGAGCACAAACATTCTGCTCATTTCTAATACTCCACCATCTGGTTTAGAAAACATCACCTTCACTGCGGAAGCTGTGTTGAAGAAGTTGGTATGCTTGTGTATCCACAGTTCTCCTGGAGCTGACAACATCCGACCAAAGACTCTACAGGTGGTAGCTAGTGATCTAGCAGAACCTATGGCTGTTTCTTATCAGCGATGTCTAGAAGAGTACCGTATTCCACCAGTACGGAAGCGAGAGGTCATCACTCCTATCCATAAAGAAGGTAGCCGCAATGATACTGCCAACTACCGTCCAATAACACTACTTCAAGTACACTGAGCCGTCTGCGGATCACGGAAACTGCACATGAACACGACCCTCCGTTTGAACTGGTTAATCTAATGCAACATCTAGACACAACACCGATACGGAGTTCAACAGTCCGTCAATGGACGGATCGAGACCCCGTGCTATCAATGGTGAAACGCTTTTTGAACATGGGTTGGTCTCCTGAAGGGACAGTTGAATTACAACCGTTTATGATTCGGAAGAACGAACTGAGTCTATTCGACGGCTGTGTTTTTTGGGGCTCTCGTCTAGTCCCTCCCACCAAGGCGCGTTCACAGATACTTAAAGAGCCCCATGATGCTCATCCAGGTGTGGCGAGGATGAAGGCACTAGCGAGAGGGTACTGCTGGTGTCCCAACATCGACTCAGACATAGAGAACTTACTGAAGAATTGCGATATTTGTCAGGCGTATCAGCGGAGCAAGGCGCCAGGTCCAATACACTCTTGACGTTGGCCCGACAAGCCCTAGCAGCGTATCCACGCCGACTACTTCGGACCGATCGACGGGACCATGTTTCTTCTACTTATTGATGCACATTCTAAGTGGATTGACGTACATCCCGTTACTCAGGCGACAGCCGAATCCCCCATCACTAAAATGCGCTCGTCCTTCGCTACGTTTGGCATTCCGGAAACCATTTGTACAGACAATGGTTCGCCTTTTACCAGTGCCGAATTTGGTAAATTTGTCGCCAACAACGGAATCCAACACGATAAATCAGCCCCGTATCACCCAGCATCAAACGGATTAGCGGAGAATGCAGTACAAACTGTGAAACAAGGCTTACTAAAGCAACGAAGGGGAACATTGCGAACAAAACTGGATCGGTTCCTATTCTCTTACCGTTCTACACCCACTGAGGCTACCGGGAAATCCCCGGCGGAATTGATGTTCGGCAGAAATCTGAGAACGAGGCTTCATTTGTTGTTCCCGAACCCGCGTGTTGAAGTACAGGAGCGTCAGAAAAAGTTTGTGTCTTCAGAGGAATCAAAGCCGGAAGTTACATTTCAGGACCATCAACCTGTTTACACCAGGTTACCGCATGAACAATGTTGGCAGCCGGCGATTGTGCTCGATTCTTCAGGAAGTCGGAACGATTTGCAGCTTCCGGAGGGCCGGGTTGTTCGCCGGCACTCAGATCATGTACGCCCCAGGAGCACTGACACACCTGCCGTGAGTCAGTCACACTCGGAGATCTCAGAGCAAGCTGCAGAGCACGACGAACACAGAACAACAGGGGAAACTCAATTACGACGATCAACCCGGATTCGCAAACCGATCGAACGTTTTCAGCCATGACTGTTATGTCAGCCAAAACAGGGAGGACTGTTACGTGTTCAACCAATGATCGCTCACTATGACCGTGAAACTGATTGGCCCTACACACACACGTAGAAAAGCACGCACACACGCACTCAAGGACACACCCTAACGTTCCGTGTTCACATGTAAACCGTCAAGTGTTCAGTACACTGTGCGCCAGACTGACGCGTCTTCTTGCTTATTCGCTACGAGTTGAAATACGTACTTGCGATTAGAGTCCAGCTGTGATAACGATCCAATCCTGGTGTCCCTGGCGCAAGCGCGACGTTGATACACTCAAGATCCCCAACGTAGTGCGACCGAACTCGTTTGGGAGGTTGTTTCACCTCTCCTACCAGCGCAGACTCCAGGTCCTGGGGATGTAACAGCGATACAAATCGACGTCAGCTAGGAGGCCTCATGATGACTTACCGCGTACTGATGAATCAAAATCACGCCTGTCGCGACCTGTTACAGTTGAGCAAGAACACCAAACAGAGGTTACGCACCACAGTCGACCTGAATGTCGCGAAGAAACATGTTCTCTACTTACGGGATTCCCTGCCTGGAACACCCTTTCGACTCACATCCTCCTTGCCGTTACATTAACACCTTTCAACAAATGCAATGATGGCATGATGTTTTACCTAGTACTGACGAACCCAAATCACGCTTGTCGCGACCTGTTACAGTTGAGCAAGAACACCAAACAGAGATTACGCACCACAGTCGACCTGAATGTCGCGAAGAAACATGTTCTCTACTGACGGGATTCCCTGCCTGGAACACCCTTTCGACTCACATCCTCCTTGCCGTTAAATTAACACCTTTCAACAAATGCAATGATGGCATGATGTTTTACCTAGTACTGACGAACCCAAATCACGCTTGTCGCGACCTGTTACAGTTGAGCAAGAACACCAAACAGAACACCAAACCAGGATTCACTTGGCTCTAGTGGCAAGATATGACAACGGTAGCATAGGTTCAAACAGCAGAATGGTGGTTTAATATGGGTAAATAAAGTCAAAGCGTAACAGGTCCCGTAGGACAATTACGGTGAATAGTAGTACAACTGATGGAAAAGTTACCAGCAAAACGAAAGTTTGCACCGGTGGACTGACCGAAACAGATGTTGTAAGATCTAGAAATTCCTTGCAAATTCATAAGGGATGACACCAAATGAGACGTTGGTATAACTCGTGCCGCTTTCTGGTGAACACGTGCAAGAAGGGAAAACGTGAAAGGTATTCTGGGAGCTGACCAGTAGTGTTGCGTTTACTCCAAGTTCCAGACATATTGTAGCGAAAACGACACGGTAGGGGAGAACGCTGTTTATTGCACGCTGAGAGGTTCACACACACGTCCCACGCACACACACAAACATAGCCGCGTTTCCCACTTACGACGCACCACGTTCCGCCGAGTGAAGTGGTGTCCACTAAGCGCCATTAGGCTGATCCGATGTGGACATTGAATGTGCCGTTTTCCGCCCACATTTCTGCTCCCTTGCGTCGCAGCCTATCCAGACTGGATTCGTACCAAAGCTCTCGACTTGCTTGCTCGGGGCTGTGTTGCTCTGGTCGGGCCGATTCCTGGGGCCGTAGATAAAGGCATATCTCTTGGGAAAATCGGGCTCCCTTTCATGTCGCCTCTTGTTCTTTTCGGCGTGGCCGCGGTATCGTTTGTTGCTGACGTCCCATTCCCGGCTTGCGTCGTAGGCCACGAGCTGGGTTGACGATTCCCTTTCCCAGTCTCCGCGTTAGTCCCGATCTCCTGCTGCTTCCGGGGCATTTCCGTGTGAACTGAGATCCGCGACCCTACAATATCTGTCACGCCAGGCACCGCCCCGCACCGCAGCCTGCAAGCTATTGGATGAGCGTCATCGACGAATCAACATCAAGATCAGTACGCTTGTACCTTATCTGACACACTTGTTTGAACAGAGTGCTCAGAGCGTGTCCGCTCCTAGTTATTTTTGCGTAAGCGGGTGCGGCCCGTCATGATTCAAGATCAAGCTTGCACAGAGACCTAGTGTGCGTATTGGGACACAACATTGACGTTGCTGGCTCAGAACAACTGCCCTTGAACAATCATGTCTCTTCGGCACCAAAGAAGCACACGATATGAGCTATGTTCGGAGCACGAATTCTACGTCATCTCTGAATGTGACTGTTTTGTGCTTTAGATGTGGAATTACCCGACACGAAAAAGTTTGTCAAACATGTCCGACCCGTACAGTAGAGTGCAAAAGCTGTGGTAAGTGGGGCCATTACGCCCGGTGTTTTCGCTCCCGCCGCATAGCACCAGTTGAACAACAATCGACTGAGTCACCTCCTGATTCGGCTACGGAAAATATTTTCGCCGTTAGAAAACTTCATCAGCCAGACAATCGGCCAACATGCTTGATGGAGCCTAACGTCCCTTCCCCTGACATTCGTACAGTTTTACTCCATGGCTCCCAATCACTGTGCTAGTTGCGATGGAATTAGCTTTTGCATCGCCAATAACATTCTTTCCATCTAGCCTTTATAACAGTTACCTACATGACATTCCATTGCATCCCACTTTATACAAGTTTAACTCTTAAACCAATGCCCCATTGTACAACGGTGAATATATAGTGACGAAACTTAGTCTACAGTCGTTCGCATCCCACGTTGCGGTGTACATGTCATCCGAAGACAGCCCAGCCTTACTGGGGCGAAATGCTAGAGTCGTCCTTAACATAACTCCATCCATCGATCGAATGCGCATCATGGTACTCAATGCATCAGTGCTTTAAGGTTTTTATGCCAAATTATTTACTGAGACGATAGGTCGGATTCCATCTGCCTCTTATCGCATACGCATCAAACAGCATGCTAAGCCGTTTCTATATCGAATCCACGTCCTATTCTGTTGGCGAAACGTGCCATGGTAGAGAAATCTATACAGGAGATGGTATTCAACGATCTGACAGAGCCAATTAACTGTTCCGAATGGGTGCATTCCATGGTCACGGTCCTAAAGTAGGACGGTACTGTGCGTATACTCATTGACTTGAAGGCGTTGAACTGTCAGCTGCTCGTCGAAACTTCGTTGTTCCCGGAGTTGATGTGTTACTAGTCGAGATAACTGGCGCACGATTTTTCTCAAAATTAGACCTGAAAATGCTTTTTGCATTGACACCAGGATCGATACCACTAACGGCTTTTCTGCCACCGAGCGGTTTGTTGCCGTAGAGAATTTTGGCAAAGAGACTCAGTTCCGCTCCCGCAGCTTGACAGTTCATGAATCACTCAATAGCAGATCTATGGGGACAAGTCACTTACATGGATGATATTTGGGTTTTCGAGCCTTCAATAAAAAAAGCACGATGCAAAAATACGCGCTGTATTACACCGACCAATAACACCACTTCAGGTACTATCCAAACGTAGGGAATCAATCATCGCAGATGCACTGATGCAGTATCTGGAAAGCCACAATTTAATAGCCTCAGAGCAACATGGCTTCCGTCAAAAACATTTATATAATACTAACCTATTAATTGCACGGATTAACTGGCCTAAAGCTGTTGATGATGGAGTAGGAGCCGATGTCAACTACCTGGACATTTCAAAAGCGTTTGATCGCTTATCCCATCACATTCTCCTTCAGAAGCTTCGGAATTACGGCACTGGCGACGCAATCCAGTGTTGGATTAATATTTTTCTTTCACGAACGACGGCTAGTGGTGAGAGTCCGAGAGTCACTTTCTCATGAAATCGATGTGGCGTGTGGAGTACCACAAGGCGCGGTTTTTGGACCTCGTCTATTCTTAGTGTTCAGTAACGATTTGGCGAGATCAATTACTTCCGACTTCCTATTCTTCGCTGATGATATCAAGATATGGCGAAGGATCAGAGGACCGGACGACCATGAACGGCTCCAGTGCGATCTTAACACAGTGTCGAACTGGTCGGTTCAAAACACCCTACCATTCAACGTAGACAAATGTCGAGTTGAGCAATTACGCCATAGACATAACTACACCAATTTACTTGGGAAAAACGGATTGCAGAATAGCTCCCAGGAACGTGACCTTGGTGTGATCGTACAGAGCGACCTCAACTGTTCAAAACAGGCTGAGGTAGCTGCGAAAAGAGGCAACCAGCACGTCGGCATGCTGCGAAGGCATTCGGGAGATTTGACCCATCAATCTACCCAATCGTGCACAATTCCCACGTGCGCCCGCATGTTGAGTACGCTATCCAAGCTTGGCAACCTTGGTTGTAGCGCGACCTAGAAGCGATAGACACCACAACGAAGCGCAACAAAGAATGCAAAGGGCCTGAGCTATCACTCTTACCACCGAAGGCTGATGTAGCTGGGAATTTTCAGCGGACGTTATCGAAGGCCTCGCGGTGATCTCATATTAGAATAACAGATATTGTGTGACTCTAACCACATATGCCATCATTTGCTGAAACTTGGCTACAACACTCAGCTCAGGGGTAACTGCTTAAAATTGAAGGAACAATATAGCCGTCTAGAGTGTCGACGGAATTACTTTTCCCTTCGGGTTTGCCAAACCTGGAACGCACTTCCAAACTCAATTGCATTCTCTGCTACTTTGGATGTATTCACAAAACGACTAGATGTTGCTCTTAGCTCCCAGCACTTTGTTACCTAAGCTCCTCTATTTTGGATCACGCCAAGCATGCTTTTCAACAGGATTTATGTATCAAATGGACCTAATTGGGCAACCGATTTTACTTTTCTCACTCCTTACGTCAACGACCACTGCACCCCAGTGTCTTTCTGAACGTTTACGCTCGATAATTTTTTTAAATTTTACACTGATGTTAAGTATCAAAGTATTCATCTCGGCAGACGTTCGATAGATGACCCAGACATCTTTTAACTGCATCATATTCACCCCAACCATCCTACGTGACGTAACAAGCAGTTGCTTTTATCCCGTGATAAATCATCGTTCATGGTTCATAGGTTGCCGAAATAACGAGATCATATGAAGCAGTTATATGGTTTAGAAATCTCAGGAGACACGTAAAGTAGAACCTAGTATTCAAGAAGCGGTGTTGATAGTTGTTTATTAGCTTCCTTGACGATAAGACTTCGATAGTTCTAATGTTGATAGGCTGCTGCAATATTTTGTTTTAATGGATGCGTGTCTTTTTTGGCGATAAATTGTAGGCTCGAACAGGTAGCCTAATTTATGTCTTGACATAACTACGGCTTCTTTCAACTGAGTTGGCCCAGTGTCGGTTTTCGTGGATAGATTGAACCAACTCCATATTCGCAGGAAGATCTCACCCCCGCCGCCTTTCTCAAGTACGGGTACTATTGTCTGGACCACGAAAATCTGTAATTTTGTGCATCTGATAAGTTTAGGTAAATCGTGGAGCTCAAACCTGTTACAGTTGAGCTGGGCGACTGTGAATGGTAGTAAGACCACGCTTATGGGTTAAGTATCCACTCTGAATGTGAGGGTTAGAAGTAACCTGTCGGAATCTATCGAAGTTCAGTGCGGCGTACCTCAAGGCTCGGTACTTGGACCCCGCTTGTTTCTGGTTTTCATAAATGATTTTACGAGCGTGCTATCTTTCAACTGTTTGCTATTTACTGATGACCTAAAAGTGTGGCGTACCATAGCTGCAGTGGAGGATCACGCAGTATTACAGGAGCACATGGACAAAGCGTACACATGGTCCATCGAGAACATGCTGCATTTCAACGTCACCAAGTGCAAAGTTCCTAGCCTACGACACAAGAGTATGCACAAGTACCGCCTAGGACCACAAATTCTACAGCGGGCTTCTCACGAGTGCGATCTCAGCGTCATAGTTCAAGATGACCTCAGTTGTTTGAGGCAGACTGAAAAGCCAGCTAAGAAAGCGAACCACTACCTCGGCCTTCTTCGCAGAGCCTTCGGGAAGTTTGACGCTTCAGTCTTTCCAAAAATGCTTAGTGCTTACGTGAGGCCGCACGCGGAATACGCTATTCAAGCGTGGCAACCCTGGCTCAAGCACCTTCTCACCGCGCTCGATACTGCACAACGTAGGGCAACGAAGAGCGTCAGAGATTTGACCAGCCTCCCCTACTCACTCAGGCTGAAGACCCTCAAAATATACAGTGGACGTTATCGGCGTCTAAGGGGCAGTCTCATAATGGTATACCAGATCCTGAGAAACCCCAACCACCCATGCCATTCTTTCCTAACACTCAGCAAAAACACCCCGCTAAGAGGTCACCAGTTTAAGTTGGTCACGCAGTTCAGCCGCCTGGAATGTCGGCGGAAGGATTTCTCCCTTCGAGTGTCACAGCCTTGGAACGCCCTCCCGGAACATGTAATTAATGCACCCACCCTATCCCTTTTCATAAAACGCCTTGACGATACTCTGTCACATTTACACCACGTGCCATAGTTCATGACCACCAGATACTGGCACTTATGCACAACAGAGAGTGGATAGTGCCAGAACCTTACTCGCGAATGGGTCACTCCAAACGCCTTGCACAAAATTTGATCAACGCTACTACTATAGAAACTGGATTTCTGTATCCTATCGATCCGAGATAGTTGCACACAAGTAAGCGTTGTCCTTGCTATCTTTTTATTTTTTCTCACTTATTGTGTGATCAATAACCACTCACCTTATTGCTTTGTGTGCGTACATTCTCATTTCAAACTCCCTTTATACGACAGTGCGGTTAAATCTGTAGTCGCCCAAACTGACGACTCCATTATCCCTTCTCTATCTTTTTTATCACGCTAAACACCCTAGGGACATGTTAAGCACCTGCTTTTTTACCCGTTATAAATCATTGTTCCTTGTTCATTGTTCATTGAATGTGGTCCAAAATATTGGTTAAATATTTCCCTAGTTTGGGCGAGGTCTGTTATGTTACGGTCATATGATATTATGTGAGAGATTGTGCTTCGGTTACATTCGGTACATTCGCGGTTTAAAAGACTGATCAGTTTACTGTCTTTACATTGACTGCATAGAGCACATTCTTCAACTGTTACTTGTTTATTGTGATACACCAACTTCAGCGATGGGGCTAACTTACTGTGAGAAGTCTTTTGCTTTGCGCTAGGCCGTAAGTAGCTTTTTGAGCTTAGGAGCTGTTTTTCTCCAAACAGTCTATTCGTGACCTGAGGAAAGTGTTTATGTTTGATACGAACGACTGTGCGCAGACAGAGCTTAATGTTATTGTATAGAACGTCAGCTGTTGCTTATGGGTAATCAGTGAGGAAGAAAAAGTGTCACCAAATTATAGAGGAAGCGACCCAAAATTCCTCAAACTCCTGGTTCAGTTAGAGCAGACAGCTACGGAAGTGTTAGGATCTTGGCGGAGACATCAGCAAAGTCTTCCATCTGAACTTCGGTCAAAAGTTCCTGTAGCTTTGCAAAGACTAGACATGAGCCTAGCTGAAAAAGTAAAACTGCCGGCGATTACGCAAGAGCATCACTTTTCTGCTCGGCCACGCGCTTATGCATTATGTCCGGACAAGGAATGGGACGTATCTTGGACAAATCAGTTTGCGAACGACGTATCAGCATCATCCCATTAAAAATAACGAATAACGTCTGACCTCACATCGGTCGGCATTCTACCACACTTGAATCTTTTGGCGCTCGCTGGGTTCCGAGAGGCCGAGGAACTATCCTACCTTTATACCAATGCTCAAAGCCTTTTCGATAAGCTGGCCGAACTGAAAGATCGCCAAATTTCGAAGCCATGCGATATCATCGGTGTCACCGAGACATGGTTGCACACTGGAATAACAGACGCTGAAGTCTCACTGCCTGGCATGTGACTTATACGAAACGACAAGCTTACGAACGAAGAAGGGGTAATTCTTTATTAGCGAAGCGACCTTCAGTGCAATGTCGTGGCGGATTCAGACTCACAGTTCGCCGATTTTCTTTGGGGCCACCTGGAATTACATGGAAGATACACCTGTCTTATAGCGTTAGTGTACCGGCCAAAAACCATACACCGAAAATGGACTGTCAACTTGAGACAGCTTTAAGATGCAGTCTAAGGTGAAAGCACACTCACATCCTTGTCATGGGTGATTTCAACTTACACTTGCACGACTTTACAGCACTGGACCAAGCTAACTGTCAGGCTTCCAAATGCCTCATTCGAATGCGCCACCTTCCATACTAGCAGAGACTGTAACGTTTGGTTGTACTCAGCGAGGGGTATCGCCGACAACGGAGCGACTTATAATGGCAAACTTGATTTTAAACCATCCAAGTCATCTATACTGCACTTTACTGCCACTCATCAGTAACAACAAGGTGAGTGGTCACTCTTTAAAATTAGCTTCACAAGTCCTCCATGAGCTCTGAGTAGGCACAGGCGCCCTGTGGCTCTTACATTTCGGCCGCATTGGAAAGCAAAACAGGAAGCGCATGCAGCCAACTACACTCACACACATACACACACACACACACACACACAAAAGACAAACACACATCCAGTCGCTGTGGCTGTATTTGGAGAATCAAGCACGCACAAGACGGTGGCTGGATCGTAGTCCGCTCCACACGCAAGCAATATGCATAGAACCACTCTTCGAGCCTAACACGGTAACGAGGACCAAGCACCACATGACCTCCAGCAATGACCAACGGTCTCCTGGAGCCAGTATGGACGAGGTAGTGGGTAATAGACAGGTAGGCACCTCGTCAACATGCATATCAAGCGCAAGCACACCGGTGATGTCAAGCAACAGTAAATCAATTGGAATAACGATATCAAGTAAAATTAATCGGATAAGGCATATCGATATGCCGACATACATACATACTAAATGAGCACATGAAATAAATTGACTACCAACAAATCCGCGCTACGTTCACGATGTCATAAAATCTATTTTTGAAAATGGTCACAAACGCGAGAAGGTTAACGAAATTGACCAAAATTAGCCTAACCGACGTGCGCAAGCTAATATTAGATTACTCAGGTTGACGTTAAAATGAAATAAACTCAGTGCCCAAGCACGCGGTTGGTAAATCGAATGCAGCGTACCTACAAACGCTGAGCCGTTTTGCCTACGTTCACAGCAGGACCCGTCGTCGTTTCGATGTTGGTCAAGGGTGGCATCGCTCTTGGCTCACTAGGCCTGCCTGAGTCAGGCACTCCCGACCGCTTGTGCTACAACACCATGTGCCCGACATCGATGGAGTACGGCCCATCGGCACTTGTCGCTTTCGCACTCGCCGCTTCTTCTCCGCATGTATGAGGGCTTTCTGTTGCATATCGCAACTGCCTTCGTGACCAGATTGTGCCATGCACCCCGATCGACCGCCTTCGTATCCCAACATGTGAAATCAAGATCAGAACATGATGGGCTCACTTTGATCATATCCTGGTAACGAGGATTCCGTTTCCCCACCTGCCGCTTCCCCACACTCAGTTGAGCATATAATAGTTGCTTCGGTATCCATGTCGAATCCACACGCTACACATGAACGAACCACCTCAAATGTATAAGCAAAGTATGCAGTGCACTGCATACATCCCACTTCGGCGCCACACTTCCGTGTCTGCTACTCGGTTGCACCAAACGATGCACAGAATCCGTCGAAAACACTGTTGATGGAACCGCTCGAGATATCGCACATCCCGACGGTACATCGTCCACGTTTCACTGCCGTATAGAAGAACGGACAGCACCATGGATTTGTACACCATCAGCTTCGTGCCAATGCTAAGCTGATGGTTGTTCCACACTCGGTACTCTGGCTTCCCGAAAGCCGTCGCTGCCTTCGAGCCGCCGATATGAAGCTCACTGTGTATCTGCTGGTCAGACGAAACCACACTCACAAGGTGACAGAAGCGGAAGATTGTTTCCAATACGTCATTGTCAACGCTGATTCGCGGCAATATTGAAGATTGCACCTCCGGTGAAGGCTGAAAGATACAGACAATTTTGCTTGTGTTGACGGTGAACAGGGATTTGAACGCTGTCGAAGCCAGAGCACTAGTCATGTGCTGAAACTCATCCGCACTGTGTGCAAACAACGCACAGTCGTCAGCAAACAGCAACATACGGATAGTTGTCTCACAGACTAGAGTTCTCGCACCGAAACGACGGATGTTCAGCAACCCACCATCAATACGGTGCTCCAAGCGGACACCCTAAACACAATCCGCATCAAAAGCACAGGACATCATGGCATGAAGAGATATATTAAACAGCGCAGGAGCTAAGACACAGTCTTGTTTCATACCAGAGACAACTGCAAACTCATCCGAGGTCTCTCCACTCAGCTGCATCCTCACCCACACACCACCGTGCAAACATTCAAGTAAACTTACAAACTTACACGGGAAACCAAATGTACCGAGCACCAGTCAAAATGCCTCGCTGTTCACCGCATCAAATACCTAGGTGAAATTAACATAAAGCACGTACAACGGCTGGTGTCGTTCTCTGCACTTCTCCTGCAACTGACGAGCCGCAAACACCATATCTATAGTGCTGCGACCCGAGCGGAATCCGCATTGCTCTTCCGCCACATTAGGTTCCACAACCTGACTGACGAGGCGCTTGAGCGGGATTCGGGCAATCACCTTGCCCACACAACTCAGCAAGTTGATGCCATGATAATTCGCGCAACATTGCTTGCTACCTTTGCCCTTGTACAGTGGTAGCACAAGGGCATCCTTCAGCTCAGGAGGCACCTCCTCCTCAATCCATACACGTTGCATCAAGTGGTGCAACGCAGTCACCAACGCGGGTCCGCCGTGTTTCACTACTTCAGGTGGGATCAAGTCGGCACCTGCACACTTGCCGTTTCGCAGCTGAGCATGTGCTCTTTGGGTCTCATCCAGTGTCGGCGTGTCCGCCTGACTCGCCTTAACATCGTGTTGCTTCAGGCCGTTCAATATAAGCCAGTCGATCTCAGAAAAGTTGTTCAGGAGACAATCTAAGAGACTACGCCAAATCTGCATTATGTCTGCAATCTGTGTGCAGGCGGCGCCCGAACTACCATCGATCAGCGTCCTCAGCGGCTCCAACCTCCGTCCATACACCGCCTTCAATGAGTAGATAATTCCTTGTGTTGACGGTGTTCGGTGTAGCATTTCGTCTGCTGCGCATTCTCCATCCACCATGCATTTTTTGTGCGACGAAGCTCTCGAGTAAGTCGCTGTTGAAGTTTGGGAAACTGACTCACCTTCCTCAACTCTCTGGGGTCTGCCACATGTGCATTAAAGGCTGCATTCTGCTCAGAAATCAATGCACCAATCGTCGTATTGTTCCCATCAAACCAATCAGACCGCTTGCAGTTTGCGCGCCCGATGGTCTCCTCGGCAGCAGCTATCCTCTGGTCGCGAATGTGGAGCCACAGCACGCCAACCGTGGCTATGCAGTCCATATCACACAGGCGTGCAGCCATCGCCTTCTCCAACTCAATACGTTTCGCCACAGTACCGAGGGAGCGAGTGTACAATGTACTCCAGTTCTCAGCAATTATGCGTTACCTAGGTTTACGAAAATATATGTACAGTTTGGTCCACACCAATTTGTGATCAGTACCACACTCAGCTCTCGCAGTACCCCTGTCATGCGCAAGTCTCGCATATCAAGCTGACGTACGATGAAATAGTCGAGCAGGTAAGCGTGATTATTCCGTGGGTGCGTTCAAGTTGTTTTGTCGTTCGCACCTAGTGGAAACCGAGTGTTTGTGATCGTCAGGCCTTGTGTGGCACATAGTGAGAGTAGTCTATCACCGTTGGCATTCGCTGAACCAATGCTATGCGCACTGATGACATCTGTCTAAACCGATACACCAAGCCCAACGCGCACGTTGAAATCACCCAGGAGATATAGTCGGTTGCACCTGGGCACAGACTGTATCATGGAGGATATCTGAGTGAGGCATTGATCACACTTGTCCTCAGGATAACACATGGTCGGACCCTACTTGCTTATAAAGTGGGAAAGTTACCTCTTTAGAGTTGTAGGCGAGCAGTCATCAGTCGCGCGCTGATGCCAGAGAGCTCACCCACCATGGAGCCATTGAGGCGCCCGGATAGTGCAAATCCCAACTCATGTTCGCGTGATGTTGAGTTGGCGTTTCCCACCAAGTTGTACGTATACCCGGCACCAGCGACATACAACTTACCTTGCTAAGCGAGCCGGGTTTTACTGAGCGTAGTAATATCGATGTTGTAGCGCGTCAGTTCCATCGCGACCAGTGCAGCGCGTCATGGAAAAGTATGTAACGGAATGGACATATGAATTTTACTCTCCTGAGTGCTTATTGTAGTGCCGCGAAAGGCAGTGATCACGCAGGAGACGGAAAAGTCACTAGGACGAGCGAGCACCGAAACTGGCGCCGACTTCGTGGACGAGATCGGACGGCGCAACGCCAACCGAACACTACGAGCGGAGAGCGCAACTCTGGCAACGAACGGAAACCTGCCTGATCCAACGAGTACAGAAAAGGGATGTGTCGATAGGCCATCAAATCAGACAGAAACACCTTCGTCGATGCATTCAGGAGTAACTCCAATCCGAATAGCGCAACCCAGATCAAGCAAATCAACAGCTTTAGGACAACTCCAGGCTGATCAAAATGCGAGCTCCGGAAGCAAACCTACGGGGTCAAACAGGTAGACAGGGCCCAGAAGATGCTAGTCTACGAGGCACGAAGGTGACATGTTGTGATTCACCATGTATGTAGTGTTGTGGGAGAGAAACAGTCGATTAATGCGCGCGTGCGCAGATTGTGGAAACCGTGGTCGCGCGTAATAAAGATTGTGCTTTCTTTCCGCTTCGTTCTTGCTACATTATTACTGATGTGTAGTGGGGATTTGGGTGTGGAGGATGAGCAGCGCAATATCGTAGTCAACTGTCACTCATGCAGGTCGGCTGCCGGTTTCTTGGTTTAGGGACAAGATGCTGGCATCCGGAGGTCATGGGGTAGGGACCGGACAGGGTTCATGGGGGCAATTGTGTTTTAGAGAGCAGAAAGGAAATCCTTTGTCAACTCAAGCGTTTCCCACTTGGTGCTGGGACGATGCAAGTAGCTGTGAAGCAGTTTACCACAGGGGATCAAAACGAGCGCAGCGAAAGCAGCAAGATTCTTGTTTATCAATCAAATAGGAGTCAAGTAATAATTTGAAACATCCCTTGGATTGTGAACTAACGACCGGCTCAGGTAGGCTCTTCCAGTCGTTCACTACACGAGTAGACAAGGAGACATCAGAGCGGACGCGGTATAAACAGTTTCCAATAGTGACCCCAAATAGAACAATCGGTGTAGAGTTAGAACTCCTGTAGCTGACTGCCCATCAAACCACATAAACTACGTCTAATGTGACTCAGATCAACACGACGACGGCGATAATGCGTGGTAAACAGATTCATCTGTAGAAGCCAATGAGAGTAAGATTTCGGAGAACCGAGATGGACCTCGAAGCACGCCGTTCAACTTTCTCAATCAAGACGCACTCAGCATTTGTAACAGGTTTGGCAGCTGATGGCCCGTTTTCGAGGATTGAGGGCACATGCGAAGTAAAAGGTTGTCGGAAAATTTCGGCCTTCATCGTTTAAAACGATCTTACGGCACAAAACATCCTATTGACAACCACGACATTCTGCAAGGTGTCCTGGGCTTTGCTTAGATCCGGAGATATTGGTACGCCAAGGTCCTCCTCATAGGCCGCCTTCTTAAACAGGAAACCACCATGATGATAGGCGCAAAATGGAGCAGATAAGCCAATAGAGAGTGCAGAACACTTGTTCCTATTGATGGGTAACAACCACTTCACGTACAGGCGATGTAGCAGATGTAGCGTCGCCTGCAACCAGTCAGTAGCTTCAGCGCTGGAGACCTCTAGTTATAATTTGAGGTCATCAACGTAGACTAAACAGTCTGTTTGAAGCGCCCATGGGAAGTGATTGATGCTGACGTTAAAAGGCTCAGGGCCAAGCACAGAGCCCTGGGGAATCCGAATGGTCATGGAAAGAAGCGCGGAAAAGGATGGATGTACTTTCAGTTGCATCTTGCGCCCGACCAGAAAGTCATGGAGCCAAAGACGAACCCTCCAGAGACGTCAATACAATGGAGTTTATAAAGAAGTATTTCGTGGGGAACTTTGTCGTATGACTTGCTGAACAATGAACAATGAAGTTATACGGGTTAAGAAGCGTTGTTTTACAAGTCCCGTTGGATAGTTAGTGGGGATATCATAATAATCATAATCATAATAGTAAAACAGTTAGCACATTAAATAGAAAACTAAGGAGTTGTCATTTTCTCCGCTGTAGTCTTGCGATCCGCTTAGATTCACAGCACCCAAATTTCATTCATCATTATATATGTCAGCTAGAGGTGGGAAACACCTCAGCTACTGTGTCGCAATACATAAAGGAAAAGGAAAATAAATACAACAGTTGCATGCCAGCTGAGCTACCAGCAACGGATGGGCATCGTTCCGGTATGCTACCAGCCGAGTATTAGGCAAAAAGACAAATTATTATGTTTTACGCTACGAAAAGAGATCGTAGGTGAAGGGGAGGCAAAAAGGGATGAGGAGGGACAAAGAAACTCACAGCAGGAAAGCCATTGAGGTCGGCTCCTTGACATGTCAGCAAGTGTATCCAGGCAAACGTGTTCATTGTGTTTTGGACTCCAACCAGAGATCCGTGACGCTCCAACCGAGGCCAGCTCCGAATTGAGAGCCTTCATTCCTTTCGGCCAAATCATCACTTGGCCACACCTCCTCTTCTTCCATCCACATCCCCGGTGAGCAAACAATGCAAGTCGTGGAAGTCGATGGGTTGGCGTGCTCAACACATGGTCCAGCCATCGGAACCTGGTGCGTGACATGACGGTGCTGAGCAGTTCAGTTTCTTTTCCTGTGCCATAAACAAGGCGTCGAACACGCTCGTTACTCACGCGGTGTTCCCACCAGATGTGAGCCAAACTGCGAAGGCACCGATGGTCAAACGTAACTAGCCTCTTTATGTCCGCCGGTCTTAGGGGCTAGGTTTCGCAACCGTACAGTAGGGTCGAACGTACCGCTGCATTGTACACTCTACCCTTCAGGGCGAGAGTAATGTCGCGCCGCCGCCATAGGTGGCGAAGGTTAGCAAAAGCACTTCGAGCTTTTGCTATCCGGTTCGTGATCTCGTCTTCGTTCCCAAGGGCGCTGATACCACTTCCCAGGTAGTTGAATTTCCGAACGACTTCTAGTTGATCACCACCAAGAGTCAGCGCAGTAGACGATCCCTGCCAATCTTGGAGGAAAGTTTTGCACCTCGATGGTGCAAAGGGAAGCCCGAAGTGACAGACAGCCAGTGCTGATCTGTCCAGCGCGGCTTGACACTTCTGGGAGCTGTCACAGATGAGGGCAATGTCATCTGCATACTCCAAGTTAAGAAGTCGTTCTCCTGGGAGTAGCTCCACACCTTCCAAGTCATGTCCTGTAAGTGCAATCTCCATGACTTCGTCAAAAGCGAAGTTGAAGAGGAAAGGTGACAGCGGGCATCCTTGTCTCACACCACTGGAGATATTGAAGGGTGGCGACAGTTTGCCGTAAGCCCTCACTCTGCCCCCGCTACGCGCGTATAATGCTTGGATAATATTTACATATTTCTCGGGCACACCTTTCCTGAGTGGACAACTCCAAAGGGCAGATTGATCAACCGAACCGAACGCACCTTTGATGTCGAGGAACACGACTACGGTGGGCCGCCAATATGTGTGACGGTGGTCCAACAACTGACGCAAGGTGGATGTGGTCGATGCAGCCACGACCCCGACGAAACCCGGCTTGCTCCTCTCGAATCTGACTTTCACGAGCGCCAGTCAGTCTGTGAAGAATTATAGAGGCGAGTAATTTGGAGGCGATGGAGAACAGACTGACTCCCCTGTGGTTGACGCATTCCGAACGCGAGCCTCCTTTGAAGAAGGGAACAATAACGGAGCGGCTCCAGTCGGTTGGGACAGTATCCTGCTCCCACAGTTTCACTAGTACTTCATGTAACGCATCAACAAGAGCAGAGCCTCCGAATTTGAAGATGGCCGGAGGAAGATCATCTGGTCCCGCGGCTTTGTTCAACTTCAGCAGTCCGATCTCACGTCCGACTTCTGAGAGTGAGGGTGGACCGAAATGGACAGCCCACGGAGCAGGGCGATCACTGGCCGGCGAAGAATCGAACAATTCTAACCGATTAAATTGCTTTTCAGCATGCTCAACCCCACGCTCCAAACGTTTTGACGAATTTTGGACCCACCTTTAACAACAAATATATCCATGGTAAACTCCAGGTGTAAGATAGAGACGTAGCGCTAAGTGATAAAGTGTACGTGGATGAGTTCGTCATCCAACCGTTTTTTAAATACTGTTATTGTCGGTGCAGAGACGACCGATTTTGGGAGAACATTCCACGGGTGACAGACACGAATGGAAAAGAAATTTCTGCGGCACTCCAGACCGCTAGACTGTACAGTGAGTTTCAGTCAGTGACCCTTTCAATTGTGTACTGCTGCTGAGTCGTAGTAAAGGGCGACACACATGATGCGGGTCTCGTAGAATCAAGTATGCCATAATCAGGTCGCTTCGTAGTCTGCGGTAGCTCCCAATGAATACCTGCAATCGTTTCAGTCTCTCCTGGTATAAAAATTGCGCAATCCAACTACGATCTTAGATGCCCTGTGTTGAGGCTGCTCCAGTGCATTAAGGTCGTGTTTCAGCCATGAATGTCAAGCTTGAATTGCGTATTCCACATGGGGGCGAACATGCGCACTGAGCATTTGTCGAAATATGGAGCTGTTTATTTGTTCAAACGCCCGTCGCAACAGCCCGACGTGTTGGTTCCCGGTCTTCGAGGCATTTTCGGATTTCCTAGAGTAACCCAAGTCATCTTGAACCAACGCACCCAAGTCACGTTCGACAGTAGTTTGTGGCAGTACGTTCGTTTCGAGCCGGTATGAATAGCTGCTCTGATGTCGGTTGGGAAGTACCAACTTTATTCACCTTTAAATGCAGTAAGTTTTGGGTTGGCCATTGATATGCCGTGTCTAGGTCATGCTGAATCAGATGCTGGTCGGCGTTCATCTGAATCCTGCGCCAAATCTTGATATCGTCGGCAAATATTAAGACGTTTGAAGCGATTCCCTGTGCAAGGTCATTAATAAACACCAAAAACAAACGTGGACCTGGAACTGAGCCTTACGGCACACCACACTCCACTTGTATGGGGTCCGATAAAGAGCTCCGAACTCTGAATACTAATTACTGTTGAAGTAGAAAGTTGGCAATCCAGCTTAAAAGAGGGTCGCCGATCCCGTAATGCTGAAGCTTGGAAACAGTATCTGATGGTCTAAACGATCGAAAGCCTTCTAAAAAGCCAGGTAGATCACAACAACGCATTCTCCAATATTAGCTTACTCGGTCCAACTACTTCGTGCGATTGGTACGTTCGTGCATGACCGCCGTTGACGGAAGCCCTGCTGGTCAGGAGTGATGATGTTACAGTTTTTCAGGTGACATCCGGATGGTTTCCAGCATCTAAGGAGCGTGCCCATTTTTCTCTGGCCACGATGGTTGCACATTCTAATTAATTACACATACACACACAAGCCGGAATGCCACAGGCCCAATAGTAAGAAAAATAGCTGAAGGACTCAAAAACGAGTCTACATTTTGCCGGCCTATTTCTAATAATAGTGACGATATAAAAAAGCGTCTTCATGGTATGGCCTATCGCTTACATTAACGATCCAAAACGCTAGTCACTGTGATGACGACATAATTTTATATAACATAGATCATAAAAGGCGTCAACTTGAGGACGACCCCTACTTGCGTATAATAACAGCCGCAAAACGAGTCAACATGATAACGGTTTACTTGTTATAAACCACATCAGCACATGCAACATGAGACGTGCAAGTTTGCACAAAACCTTTCGAGGGATTTTCTCGCATGGAAGCAGGTCCCCAGGAAATGTTTCTATGGATTGCCGTATTACTTTAGTTGAATTGCCGACTATACGTGCACTTACTCTTAAGCTCAAACTCTACATCTTTTGATACTTTAAATGATAGTACTATCTTAATACTACTCAACTGGGACCGCTAAAAACTCGAACAACATTTTCCACTATTCGATTAGGTTGTACAAAATAGTCAAGCCATGTAATCGGTCTGTGCCTCGCAATGTCGAGAAATATACCATTTATTTATATAGAACCTGAGCATTGACTGGTCTAACACTTGGCGACACGCGCCACCAGAGTCTGACCCATCGACGTCAAGCACATGTGGTCGTGTGCCTCAGCCAACCTACTGTTAAGCCATCAACGTGACAAAG
>OX104062.1:59686236-59710100 GCA_944474145.2 Dicrocoelium dendriticum | reverse complement strand
CACCTTGGTTCTTCATGCGTTGGCGGACAGGGTTAGGGTGATAACACTGGCTAGATCGTAGATAAACATACCATGGCATTCCAAATAGCCCGTCAATGCGTCGGCCAGAATTTCTTCCATAACTTTGGCGAACACCGGGAGAAGATGACCGGGCGGTTATTGGCAGGCTGGTACCGACTTGCTCCCTTGTGAATAGGTTTGATGAAACCTAGTTTCCACTTTGACCGAGCTATTTTGCAGTCCAGAGATGGCTGAAATAATCCGGCTAGGTGCGTGATTGTTACCTTTAGTGCTTTTTGGGTGGCTATTGTCCATTCCAAGAGAACTGTGTGTAGGAGGGTAATGGCATTTTCAGTACCGTTTCCGCAGTGAATGTTACGCCGGATCAAACTGCTACTTTGTGTACTTGTCCTCACGCACCAAGTGCACAGAGTCGTCGGCCTGAGTTGCGTACACCGTCCAATTTTCTGAACTGCGATTGTTTCTTTAACCATGCCAAGTCCGGTCCCTCAAGACCATATATTTTCGTGTTCGGCTTCTCTGAAAAGATTTCTTTTTTAGGGGAGGATGAAAAGCTTTCGTTTCTGATGCCTTCGCGACTAGGGATTTGAACGTGCCTACAAATTTGTCCCAAGCTGGTTCTGGAATACACAGACAGGGTGTGATTATGTGCAATTGATGGCATCTTCTTAGGCTTAGCTTAGACACAGCTCCTCGATCGTTTCTGTGAAATGACGCATACAATGCGATTTCATCAACATTCCTTATCCACAAACACGTGCAGCGAGTAGTTCCTTAATTGGCATACACGGCAGCATGTAACAATCATTTCGTTTGATATACAAATACGTTTTCTGAGAGATTGAGCGATACTGTCAGCCTTTCATGTTACACCGTCACGGTCACTGTTATACAAATTAGGCAGCGTGCACCCCACTTGGTTCCTGCAATTGCTATCAGGGAGTTATGCATTTGTTCGGATTATGAATTTGTGTACAGGCAAGGGTTTTGCAAGGGTCAACACCAGTAGATCTAAAAGACTGAACAGAAATTTCCTGGAAAGCAATTACACTTGGACAAGTATACTGTCTACCTGTTAAAGTGTTTCAACTGCGGGTTCCATGGATATAAAATTATTCAAAACTAAGCAATACATCAATTGCATCAGAATTAACGTAACAGTGGACTGCGAGATCAACTTATGAGAGCAACATAGAATAGCAGACAAAGATAGAAAGTGACAATCAATTAAGTATGGTGAATATTTTAATCCGTATGACTGGTTACAAATAAACTGTTAAGGTAGCGCCTTATCAAGTCTTGCATTTTTCGACAGACCTACAAATTGCTAATGGTTCGATAAGCGTTCATCTCATTGTCTCCAACGATCACTTCTTCCTTCCGAAATGAAGACGAACTGATAAGCCATCGAATTACTTTTGTTGTCAAGTTAACCTGGTTTTTCCAGTTCAGCATTCTGCAATGTTCTCATCTTAGTCTAAAACCTGACCAGCAACGGTTTGCGAGGACATGCGTCAAACCGACAAGTAGTGAAGCATATTTGAATGGTGGATGCTACCAAACCCACAATGCGACCCGCAATCTCAATGTGGAACATGATTCGCACAGATTTGAAGCAAACAAGTAAATGCGAATCGTTAGGTATAGCATGTGAAGCACCGCCAATTACCAATGAATATCTTGCGAGCATCTACTATGCCGAAATTCTTCTGTCAAAAGGGGCAGGGCCTACACAAATCAAACTCTGTACCGCCTCCTAAATATTTGTGAATAAGGAATTGAAATGCATCACAAGTGCCGACGCATGGTCCCTCCTGGAAGTCAGGGACTGCCCGGCTGAACCCTTTAACATTGCTCCGTCATCTGTACTCCTCAAGTGCAGCGTCACTTAATGAATGATCCTCTTGTGGGTCGTCTTCGTTGTGGCTGGGATTTTTGAACACTGGTGCTGTTGCGTGAAATCAGCCATGATTATGACACCACGTAATCGGCGGCAGAACCCATCGGACTGTATTTATTCCTTAGTACACGTCAATGTCTAATGAAATAAAATATGCTTGTCGAACCATTTTAGTTTCATTAGTGCAACCATCTGATAATTGAGGGTTACGGATCTTGCGCACAATCGTTTTCCATACTCCTTTAGGATTGCCTATATTGCTTCGATAGATGAATCTTGCTGTAGTGACCAGTCCACTTGATTTGTAGCTCAGGTAAGTTCATGGAAGCCAGTTTACAGTATTCCTAGGATGACTGCTATGGAAGCGAGTGTGACAGCAGCAGCTTTCGCCAAGCTAGGGCCACTGGATGTTCACTTGGTATTACTGGATTCATGCCTCACACTCCACGACAAGTTGTTAGCAGCTCGTCAACTTCAAATTCATACATGATGGATCTGATTGCGGTTTGGTGCGAGTCCACCAGCATACGTGTAGTGCTGCCCCAATCTCAGATATCATCTCCGCACTCTCTGCTTCCAGATCACTAGGCCTGTAGGGAATTTGAACCCTTGTTCTATTTCTTTGACGTGTCAAAAGGACGTATGAGCTGAAAGCGATTACGGTTCATTTTGTCTTGGGTATTTTGCAACTAGTGCAAACGGCAGCTTCACATAAAACAGTAAATCTCACCCACCCCGATTTCGCCAACACTCAGGTGGATCGAGCTTTAGGGCACACGTAGAACATCCGCATTTCTTTTGGTAGCAGCAGTCTAACGAAATAGGAAAACAAATCTATACCAGCACGTCACCATGATCTGTTGTTGT
Source organism: Dicrocoelium dendriticum (assembly GCA_944474145.2). Classification (NCBI taxonomy): domain Eukaryota; kingdom Metazoa; phylum Platyhelminthes; class Trematoda; order Plagiorchiida; family Dicrocoeliidae; genus Dicrocoelium; species Dicrocoelium dendriticum. The sequence goes on along the minus strand of OX104062.1, from coordinate 59,707,312 downwards.
TCGGTCGTTGTGGGAGTACGATTAGCCGCTCAGCTATACATCCCGTGGAATTATATCGGAAGTTAAAAGAGTCCCAGAGAGTCCCACCGGCCACCGGAAATTAACTAATGGGCAATACTTTTACGCTTGCTAAGTCATTCGCAACTACTGAATGTGTCATGACCGTGGAACAAACGGTTGAACGTGAATCCTCAGTGATCTATTTACACAGTTTCCATGGATACTTAAAATACCAAAAATTCTAGTACCATGGCATATTAAGGTTTTCCAAATTGGCCGGATACGTATCTGGGCGATAAGGAATATTTAAACATTCAAGTCTGCCAAGGCGGGGAACTCAAGTCAAGTCAATAAAATGCTTAATACACCAACAACGCTTGAATATTCAGCCGTAAACAGACTGGCTTCATCAAATAAATGCATCGTACGCGCTGGATTCTTCCATCACCTTTCTTTCTAAAATGGGTGATTAGATTTGACCTAAACGCTTCTTTATCTACTTTAGGATTCTTTTACCATACCAATACTGTAAAATTCCTTCTCGTGCTCATTGCGAAACTGATTTTGATTTAATTGTCCAAGCTGATGGAATAAAATGAGATTTGATAAAATCTGTTCAAAAGGCACTGCACTCAGCTTTCCTTTTATTTCTGTATTCTGCTGGAATTAACTCCTTAGGCGGCCGCGCACTTGCAAATAGATCCGATGAGCCTCCAGTAGCTGGTAGACATTGTTCCGGACTCATTTATGCAGAAGTAGCATCTCATATTTTCACCGCCTAATTGTTACGAATTCTTATTTTGCTAAGGTGGTTTATGTGAAGGTAACATTCAGTCTACAACAGCGTTGTCACTAACCCTTTTATCATTTGCTGGGATAACATTGAGCAACTGTCGAAGCGCCATCAACATTTGAACACGGTAGCCAGTGCATTATGCACTGCTGTCGAGATGTTGCAAACCACCAGCCAAAAACGTCGGCATCGACCCAATCTGAGCTGGCCTTTGTCGAATTCGACGAGGGTCATTAACATATTTCAAGGACACATGCACCGCAATGCGTCCTCACGTCGTATTCACACCCCCAGACATGTGTGGGTGAGTAAATACAGTAGACTTACATGCCATTGGTGGGTCGGCAAATTAGTGCGTTCCAATCTACCCCTGACTAGCGCGGCGACTGAGCAAAAACGAAAGACTCTTATCAAATGCACTGTATACAGCTACCACAGCTATAACTGCCCGCCTTAGTCGGGGAACCAATGGTCACAAGCCACTGCGGATTAACCGCTGGTATGCACGTTTACTGAACTATGATTCTCAAATCACATCTCGTCCTAGCTCCGAAAACCATATGACAGATAGCTTTTGACGCCTTCCATTGGACAATTCCGATAAAAATGAAGATGACATTACATTCAAGTGAGCTTTCCATCGTAACTAAGCAAGAGCCTCAAGAACCTAACCAAAGTGACTCAAATGTTTAAGTCGTTTTCCGCTAACTCTCTCAAGGCTAGCCTCTCTACACGGAGCTCAGTGGTGAACTACGGGCGCTTTGTAATTTACGACCCGAGTTAGCTTTCATTGATGGTTGCCTCATTCAATGATCGGGATTCATCGCTCCACAAAAGAACGTCAAAAATTATCCAATATGTACCCCAGGGACATTCGGGTATCGTACGAACAAAGCGCCGACTGCAAGAACACTTTTGGTGGCCGAAAATGACTAGAATGGCAAAGACTTGTGTCCGGTCTTGCGATGCGTGTCAGAACGCCGACAAGAGCTCTAAGTGGAGCGATACACCCATCCAACCTATCGTTTATACAATGAAACTTTGGTCGAAGGTTGCGATTGACATTATGGAACCATTCCATTCTGCACCGCATCACCAGAGAAACTGTTTAGTGGCCTGGGAAGCATCTTTGTGGCGATGTGAACACTTCAACCGTTATAAGGTGGCTGAATCATCTCTTTGGTAGATTTGGGCTTTCCGAAAAAATTGTGGCGGACAGCGGACCGCAATTCACAAACTACGAGTTCCGATATTTCTTACGACTTCAAGATGTGCGGCATGTAGGAACTTTTCCGTGCAATGCAGCTGCCAACGAATTGATTGGACTCACAAACCGCTCCATAAAGCAAAGTATACAGACCGCACCTTTGTCCTGCATGTATTGGGAAGATGCCGTAGTCGATGTTCTGTTTATCCACAGAATGTCGCACCACATAGCTACCGATCGCACGCCAGGGGAACTAATGTTCGGCAGGAAGCTACACACGAAGTTAAAGCCAGCTATTTCGGCTACGGAAAACAGCTATCCCCACCAGCTGGAGCGTCGGTGAGGTTATCATTCCTCTTACAAACAGCAATCCATGTCATTGCGTCCCGGAACTTGAATCCTGCTAAAGGAAAGGCAGACAAGTAAATGGCAGCCAGCATTATCGCGTCCCATCCAAATTACTCGGACACTAGGGCCAGGAACGCACGAACTTGCTGACGGCCGTCATGCTAACACAAGACAGCTTTGCTCCGCTCTTCAACCAAACGCAGAGTCAATGTCCAGAAACGAGGTCCAAAGCATGAGGGCCCAGCTTCTCAATCATCACTCATGCTGCTGCGCTCATTTGGGGAGGTGGTGGTGTAGCGCCTACCGCAAGTTCCAGTCATGTCTGTCATGCACCGCCTTGAAGCCTGCAATAGATTGGCTTAGGTTTATCGACGGATCAATATCAAGGTCATTACGTCTGTACCTTATCTGACTCACTTTTGTGAATAGCTTCCAGAGCGTATCCGCCCATTATTCTACTGTCGTAAGTGGGTTCGGCCCGTCGTGAAACAAGACCCTGCTTGCGCAAGAGCCTAGTGTGCGTATGAGGACACAACACCTAGAAATGAAGTCTCTAGCAGGCACTTGCGTTTGGCATTAGGTAGTAGTTCACTGGAAGGATGCAGAGAAATGCGTGCACGATCAACTCTTGCAGTGAACTCTTTCAGTGTGTGAGCACAGATTCCGACAGTGCATTCCAGGTTTGGCAATCATGTATTGGAAATAAATTTACCAAGGTACAGATTTGCCAGATTGTTGTTGTTCCAGCAAATGATAGCACATATGTTTGGGGTCCTACAAAATTTGACGAATAATATAGTGCGAAGAAAGTAGAAGCCACGATTAAAATTCACGCACAATAATATGCCTCGATGGGGAGTCGAACCCCGGTCCAGGAATTTCCGGTCCGCTGCTCTACCACCTGATCTACCGAGGACTGACAATTAGTTGCGCAAATTTTAACACATGTCTTCTGCTTGGTGCGCGACGTGTTGCCAATAAGCTCACAGTACCTGTCCTGATGTTGCAGATTGACTCACTCATCCGTCACTTCCCCATAGACCGAAGTTAATGTCCTTCAGACGTCCAACGTAATTGCCAGTATCATCCACCGAATACCCTTGAGGCACTCTCAGCCATTGTTCAAACGGAAAATGATACAAGCCTCTGATATTCTTGTTGTCCGGTGCTGAGGTGTCTCCAAACCGGTGAGATAACTTTGCAGCCAAACCTACATACCATGTCCTACTTGAAGATGTGTGTATGTGGAAAATTGACCTTCCGAAAATCCAAACTTTCGTCGAATGCCTTTTCTAGATGCCTTTACAGCATGACCCCAATGGTCAAGGTTGGATTGCATCTAAACGCCCAGATCGTTTTAGCTGCAAGTAGTAGGTAAACCCTGTTTGCCGTCTATAGCAGTACGCTAGCTGATGATATAGGTGCAGCAACCATTTTAACAAATCGAAGCAAAATTGATTCTGGACTGACGATTAGAAAACCTTATGCAGACTCGTTTGACATAGTATATAGTCATTCGGTAAATCAACTGTTCTCCGTACCTTGATATCATCGAACCGAGGCAGACAGTTAGAGCCACTAGGATTTGTTGCATCACTGATTTACATCAAGCATAACCGTGACACAAGTACCGGCCAACATGGTACACAGCATTCGACTTGGATAAGATCTGACTCTGATCCATGCATTCTGATATCAAAGAGCGGGCGATGGCGAATGAACCCGATAATCTGTAGATGATCAATAAGGATGAAACCACGTGAAGGGCGGCGGAAGTCAGTGACTACTCTTGAACCGGAAAAGCAACTAATACGGGATACTAGGAAAGTACCAACGGGCGCAATGGATGAGCTTAGGCAAGGCTCTGCGAACCTTGCGGATCGAGCCGACAGCGGATCACGAGCATTATATGGTAATGATCCTGGGCCCAGAATAACGAAGGAGGTATTTGTGGAGGACGCAATGAATCAGACAAATACGCCGCTAGCGAAGTTCATTAGAGTGAACGCGGACCAAGTGATTCAGCCACGGGAGAGCAAATCGCAGGTTTTCGAACGTCTCTTGGCTGGCCAGAATAGCACATAGCAAAGAGCAGATACAAGATGGAAATATGGTGGGTTTATTTCGAAGCTCAACGTCGGAGGCACCTGGAATGTCCCGTCACCCAAATCGTCATCCGAGTTGCGTCGTGGGGAGGAAACACGGTCTATATCTGTAGGGTGTGTGAGTTGCTAGTTGCACATTGTCGTGACAGTACACGTTCTGCCCCCTCCGCGTTGTTCTCACTACACCGGTGCCGTGACCAATCAGTGTGAAGCTGACCTGGCCAGCGCCATTCCCTCATTGAGATATGAAGGCATGGCTTGATGAATTTGAGGCCATCGCCGCATGCAACGGGGTTAAAGTTGACGCAGTTTACTCAATACTTTGGGTACCCTGTTGGAGGGAAAAGCGAATGCGGTGTATTCGCTGGCTCGGAAGGCCACTTCCGAGTGTTTGTTCGCTGAGATGAGGGCTGCGTGGTGTGCAAAATTTGGAAAAGAAGGCGAAAGCCAACGAGCACTGGAGCAAATTCACTCAACCCAATGGGATGAATAGGAGGGTTTGCTGGTATTTTTCCAGCAGCTGCACAGATATCTGGCGATTGAGCTCCTTGAGTTGGAGGGTAACGCAAGGGAACGGCTACCCAAACAGCAATTTGTGCGAAGCCTGCTGGACCTACCCAATGACTAGGAAAATCGCCATCGATGATTGGAGAGCGCAGGGCGGAGTATCTGGTGATGGTTGTGCAGGATTTGCCGGAGCGAGTGATAATGAAGAGAGTGAAGCATTCAGAGTTGGAACAGAGAACAAATTAACTGACCAGAAAAGTGAAGAAGCTGTTGTCAAGGAAGACACTGAAAGCGATTTCACAACACAATGCACATAGAAGCCGGAACGGTCGCCACTGTTACAGGTTCTATCAGGTGGATCATGTTGCTAGATCCTGCACCAACTGCGCTTCGTGCCATTGGTGAACTTTCTCCTGGCCGAGTAGGTGGTGGGTACCGGTTCTCATGGTAACTATTGAAAGTGTGTCGATCCTGTCCATGGTCGACACGGGAGCGCGGTTGTGTCCATTACAAAGAAGTACAAAAGGATTTCCAGTACCTTAGTCCTCTGTCGTGATGCAGACCGTCGGTGAACATTGTTTAACGGTGACGGGCACACAGTAGTTACGAACCAGATAGCAGAAATGCTCGTCCACCATGCTATGTTCATCGGGAAGGTGACAACCAAAAAACCTCGGCAACGACATCTTCAAACGGCTCGGTGCCAAAACTGATCTGAGAAAAGACTTGGTATTCGTAGACAACGAGACGATTATGATGAACATTTGGAGAGCTGACCGCGTAGACGCCGTCTAGGTCCCGCCTGATTGCCAGAACCCTGAAATACCGAGTGTACTGAGCAAGTATGCCCACCTATTCACGGACGCAGATGATGATTACGGACGCTGCAGCTGTGTGGTAGATCGAATATCATCAACCCCTGAAGGGCAGCGCAATCCGAGCCTCAGAAGAATTCCGCAGAATACGCTGATGGAGATGCAAAAACAGATAGCAAAGATGAAAGCGAGAAGGATCAGCAGGCGAACGCACAGTCCGTATTCATCGCCTACTCTACTGACAAAAAAGCGGACGGCACCTATCGATGTTGTATTGCTTTCAGAGAACTGAACAGAATGACAGTGAAGGATGCGTTTCCGATGTCTCAGACGAAAGAAATTCCCTCCAGCCTTCACAACGCCAAGTGGATATTTTTGATAGACCACTGATCGGGATATAGGCAGCTGCCCATCGCAGAGGATGATTGCCGCAAGACTGTTTTTACTGTGAATGGCCAGCAGTACGAGTTTCTAAGAATGCAAGTTGGATTATGTAACGACTCAGCTACATTCAGACGTATATTGCTTATGATCCTGGGGAACTTACAAGGTGTGGTTGTCTACGGTGATGACATCATCGTCTTCTACGAGACAGCACGAACACGGTATCAGACTTGCAACAGTACTACGAAGATGGGAAGAAGCTGTTCTGAAACTCAGTCGCAAGAAGTCGCAGATTGTTGAAGAGTCGATTGTACGTCTAGGCCCCATTGTGGGCAGTGGTCAAGTCCATCTGCCTCCGGAGAAACACGAGACGACCAAGAGCTTCGCAGTGTCAAAATTCAAGCGTCAGCTCCGTCTGTTCCTGGGAGTGGTGGCTTATGACTCGAACTTTGTGCCCTTTGTTGCAGAGAGGATCAGCCAGTTGTTAAAGCTGCTCCACAAAGACGAACGGTTCGTGGGTACAACCGGAACGTATCAAGCTTTTAACTACCTAAAAGCATGCATAGCAGAAGCTCCAACATGCCTACGGCTACCTAATCCTAATGAGAGCTTTACTGTGGCAGCTTACGCAAGCAATCTGGCAACCAGTGCGGTGTTGTCCCAACCAGCTGGGGTGGCGGAATATGCGATCAGATTACTGACAGTGGCAGAGCAGAACTATTTCATTTCGGAGAAAGAATGCCTGGCCATCGTGTGGGTCTTTAATAAGTGGAGAACTTATCAGCTGGCAGCTGAATTCCGGGTCGTCATTGACCACAAGCCGCATTCATGGTTGATGACAGCAAAAGCCTCACGGGCATGCCTTGCGCGGTGAGTCTACCGACTGCACAAATGTAACTTCACCATCGAACCCGTAGACGGAAAACAGAACATACTACCCGATACGTTGCCACGCTCCTCATTAGACGATCTCATGCCAGACAACGCTATAGCAGTCCGCGCGGTCACATTTGAGGAGGGGAACCTGCTTGGAGATCAAAGGACAGATGAATTCGTGAAAGTAATGTGCTCTCACTTACAGGCTGGCACCAAGCCAGGGGCCACATCAGGAGAGGTGGGGGAACTCCTTAAGATCTGGGACAGACTGGGGATCGAAAATGATAATGTGAGACTGAGACTGAGACTGTATTTAAGAGCAAGTAGAAAGGTTTCTGTACAACTCTATCGAATTACGAAAAATCAAAATTTACTTGTGAATTATCAGCAGTTGTGTCTGGTCCATTAATCGTTTATCCGTGTTCGGTTAGAAATTTGTACTAGCGTGGTGCTTATAACAGACGGAAGGAAACTACCTTTTCTTCCACCGAAGCTGCGAGAGCCGGTGATGCGAATACGTCATTACGGCGCCCATATGGGATTCGAAAGAGTTTGTGAACTGCAACGGAGGAAAGCGTTCCGATCAAAAAAGACATAGCAGCATACATCCGCGGATGTCCAAACTGCAAAATGATTCCCGAGATGAATGCACCGAGACTATCGATGCGCTCGATGGAAGTCAATGAGCCACTTCAGTGTGGGGGATTGGATGTCTCTGGGCCTTTACAAGTGAGTCGATTAGGGAAAAGATACGTTCTAGTGATGATCGACCAGTTCAAGCGCTAGATGGAAGCCACACCAATCAAGGCTTGACAGACGAAACCGTGTTGAAGGCATTCGAATTCAATGTTCCAGCAAGATATGGAATACCACAATGTGTACCCACCGAGCAAGGACCCTGCTTCGAGTCGAGAAGCTTTAAGGCGGTTTTGGAAAAGTGGGGCATCCAGTGGCGACACACTTCACCGTACCACCAGCAGGCTAACGGAATGAGAGAACACTCACACACTCATTATACACGTTGGCTGCAGGTGGAAAACAAATCAGCTAATGTGCCGCAACACAAAGGACAAGAAGAAAAGTCAGTGGCACGCCGGCTGAGTCCCCAGTAACGGATAGACATCGTTGCGGAGAGCTAACAGACGGCTGTGGTGCCGCAACAAGTTATATTATGCCCAACGAGTGAGATTGTGAGTGAAGGGAGATGCTACGCAGTAAGGAGATGGACAAAGGAACCCACAACACAAAAGCCACTGGGACCGACTCCTAGCCAAATCGGCAACTGTGTCCAAACAAACGTGTTCATCGTTCTTAGAACCCCAGCCAGGCAGTCGGGATGCACCAACTGACACCAACTGCGAAGTGAAGCATTTCACTTCTCTCGACCAATTCATCACTTGGTCTTACCTCCTTCGCTTCTAACCGCACCCCCGGTGCGCAAACAATGCACGTCGCTGGACTCGGTGTGCTAGCATGCGCAACTCGTTGCCCATCCATCGGAGTCTGGTGCATGATATAATGGTGTTAAGCACTTCATTTGCTCTTCCTGAACCAAATACGCGACGCCGAACACGCTCATTGCTCACGCGGTGCTCCCACGAGACCTCAGCTAAGCTGCGATGATCGAATGTAACGAACCTCTTTATGTCTGTCGACCTGATATGCCAGATTTCACAACCATATATGAGAATTAGACGGACCATTGCATTATAAACTGCCCTTCAGAGCCATAGTAATGTCGCGTCTGCACCACAGGTGCCGGAGATTGGCAAAAGCACCTCGAGCTTGTACTATACGGTTCGTAACATCATCTTCGATCCCATGGGCGCTAATATAGCTGCCCAGGTACTTGAATTCCTTAAGGATTTCTAGTTGATCACCACAAAGGTTTAGAGCGGGGGTGGGTCCCTGCCAAGCTTGGAGAAGTAGTTTGCATTTCGATGGAGAAAAGCATAACGCAAAACGATAAACAGCCAGTGTTAATCGATCCAGTGCTGCTTGGCATGTTTGGGAACTGTCACAGATTAGGGCAATATCGTCCGCGTACTCCAAGTCAAGAAGTCGCTCACCAGGAAGTAGCTCCACACCTTCTAGGTCGTGTCCAACGAAAGCTGTTTCTATGACTTCATCAATAGCGAAGTTGAAGAGGAAAGGTGACAGTGGGTATCCTTGTCTCACACCGCTGGTGATAGTGAAGGGTGGCGACAGTTTGCCATAAACCCTCACTCTGCCCGAACTATGCGCGTACAGCACTTTGATAATGTTTGCGTATTTATCAGGCAGACCTTTCCTCAGCAGACAGTCTCAAAGGGCACATAGATCGACTGAGTCGAAGCCACCTTTTATGTCAAGAAACACGATAACGGTGAGTCGCCAACAAACATGGCGGTGCTCCAACAATTGACGCAAGGTGAAGATGTGGTCGATGCAACCCCGACCTCGACAAAACCCGGCTTGCTGTTCACGAACCTGACTTTCGCGAGTGACAGTAAGTCTGTGGAGAATGACAGAACGGTTCAACACGACTGTGAAGACTTGGATAAACTGCACGAAGTTAACATGGGAGGAAGAATTTCCTGAAGTCCTGTTTGCATATCAACCAGCATGCATTCGACTACCAAGGTTCCGTCGTTCGAATTACATTTTGGCCGAGAACCACGGGTTGCGCTCGATACGTGCTTAGCGAAACTGGTTGAATGAGAACGTCCTGCACTGCACCACGAAGGATTGCAAGCGTCCGTTAGCAGAAGAAACCAAGCCTGACAGGCACGCAATAAGAGGAACTACGACCTCAAGCATGAGGCTCCCAAGTAAACGCCATTCAGGATTGGAGAACAAGTCAAAGTACGGAACAATGCTCGGCCAAATCATGAAGGGATAGGTGGGAGGAAGTTCAAGGAAAGCTGGAAATGAGCAAACTTCCAAATCGAAAATGAAGGACTGGAACGCTGGGTAAACGCCACACATCTACGACCATGGTACGAGAGGGAAAAGCAACTTCGAGAAGGGGAGGTTGTAGGTCGGGAGAAGCCAGTGACGACTCGCGAACCGGAAAAGTAATTAAAACGGGATACTAGGAAAGTACCAACGGGCGCAATGCATGAGATTAGACAAAGCTCTGCGAACCTTGCGGATCGAGCCGACAGCGGATCACGAGCGTTATATGGTAATGATCCTGGGCCCAGAATAACGGAGAAGGTATTTGTGGAGGACGCAATGAATCAGACAAATACGCCGCCAGTGAAGTGCATTGGAGTGAACGCGGGCCAAGTGATTCAGCCACGGGAGAGCAAATCGCAAGCTTTCGAACGACTCTTGGTTGGCCAGAATAGGATATAGCAAAGTGATATGAGATGGAAATATGGTGGGATTATTTCGACGCCCAACGTCAGAGGCACTTGGAATGTCCTGTCACCCAAATCGTCATCCGAGTTGCGTCGTGGGGAGGAAACACGGTCTATATCTGTAGGGTTTGTGAGTTGCCAGTTGAATAATGAACAAGAAACAGGAATTTATCACGGATAAAACTATGTCCTTGATAACTCCCGTAGAATGGTTGGAGTAAAAATTATACCTTTATATGAACCGTCGAACAAGTAAATCGTTTTTGTAAACGTCTACCCATTTTATTGCACAACAGCATAAAAATAGTTTGAAGTGGGAATGAGATGCGCGCACACAAAGTAGTATAGGCAGTCCCTATGGTTCAGTACATGCGTGAGAAAGATAAAAGGAAACAACAACGCTCACTCGTGTGTTGCCTCACGTGACACATGTGGTATGTTAATGCAGTTCAGATACATCCAAGCTAATCACATGACTACTTCTGCATGTATTCTCACCGCCACGTTGCGGAGTGAACCATTAAACACATGGTTAGATTTGCGTTGTTTCGTCCTTCAACTGGAACGGAATACGTTAAATAATGCAAGTTAGAAAGCGTTTCATCAAGACATGTTTGGAATAGCGTTAATGTAGGGTAAGGCTAACGTGAGTTGGAAGGACATTACAGGCACGGGACACACGGAGGGAGAAAACGTTGCGTCCACAATCAACCCAACTGTAGTGCGTAGCCATTTTGAACTGCTGGCCGCTCAGATTGGTATTTTGGCTCAGCTGCAATAGGTTGCGACATGGGTGAGCTGGGTTCGTCAGTATTAAGTAAACCATGATTAGGTCTCTTCGTTGATGTCCATACTCACCAGTGTACAATCTCAGGGACTGCAGTCTGCATTGGTAGGGTAGAAGAAACAATCCTCTAACCAGTTTGGTCGCTGTACGTTGTATAAATTCAAGTGCATTGATGTCGCGCTTGCGTCAGGGACGTCATGCCTCGATCGTATATTCCACGTGAGGCGCCCCGTAGACGTTCAGCATTGGCGGCAAGATTGATAGCTCAAAATTTCCGGAAGTCCTTCCTAGGAGTCTAAGATTTTGATTGGCTCTTTTTGATGCCACGTTGTTGTGGCAATGCACGTTCTGCTTCTCGCCCACTTCATTCTCGCTGTACATGGAGTTGTAAATTAGCTTGCCATAAGCTAACAGATAGAATGGCTCTGAGAAGTCGAAATATGATTACATAAGCTCCTACACTAATGTCAACCGCATCGGTTCGGCTGGATGGTGTCAACAATAGACCGTTAGTGTGCCACTAGAATGTGATGCCAGTCTAATTTTCCACTGTCCGAAGGATCATTCAGTGTGATCGATTACATAGACCAAATGTGTGAATTTTTATCATTTGTGATATCTTGATAAGTGTGCCGACTGATGACCTCGATCAGTTGAGGGTCAAATTGGACATAGTTGAAACGACCAAAAATTGGCAGTTCGCGCAGCATGGTCTTGTTTCTAGTTTGCTCGATACTTGAACTTGGTAGTCAGGTAAAACTGTGAACTTTGTACGCGCTGCGGAAAAATGTGGTGTAATTTGAAATTTTATGAGCTAGATGACCTCGGTCATGTAGGGTCTTAGGAACAATTATTGCAGAAATCACGCTGCCTAGAAAAAGACCAATCAATGAAGGAGTACCTAGACGAATTGGGCAATCCAGACCGACGCTTTTGTGGTTACGCAATAAAGTCGCGAGCCAGGGATGATGCAAGAGAGCAGTGTATTTAACAAGACAGAATGCATGGAAGCAAAAATTAAAAAAAATAAACTGCTAGCTATTGAACACTTCCTAAAATTCGAGTGTTTAATAAGAAAATTTTCTGACGGTGAAAAGTCGTGCAAGTTTTTACAGAGAAAGGAAATAATTTATTTAACGTCGGATAATCTACGTGCATGTCCGACCCTCAGAGTCGTAGTGCGATGGTGCGGAAGGTAACGATCGTGCGGAAGACTGGAAAGTCATTGGACTGAGCGAGGATCGATACTGGCACATGCATCATGGACAAGATCAAACGGCACGACGCAAGCCCCACAGAAATATCAGAGAGCGGATCGCGAACTACGAACTATAGCGGGCCTGATCCAAGCAGAACAGTGAATGCAATCGTTGAAAGGCCAATCAATCCAACAGAAATGCCATTGTCGGTGCAGCCTAGAGTAACCCTAAGCTGAGTAACGCAACCGCGATCTAGTAAACCAAGTGCATTAGAACAATTCCAGGCTGGTCAGAATGTGCTTCAAGAAAGCGGAGACACAGGCAGCCGAACCTCTCAAATTGAGGAAAAAACGACGCGCGAATGTGACATGAAATAACTTCCTATGTACTTGTAAGCAGCAGGCGGATTTATTAGGTTTTGTGTAGGTTCTTTGCAGTTAGACACAGGCTGACAGCCACCACACCTCTAGGAAAGCGTTAGACAGCCGTTTCGTCCTACTGGGACTCGTCAGTAGCGTGCATCCGCCTAATCCTGCCGGATTCGAACCCACCGCCTTACCCTTGCGAGTCAACGGCTTATGTCACTGAGCCATGGGCGACGGCAGCAGACCGCCATGGCTGGATGTGTGGTGGCTGTCGGCCTGTGTCTAACTGCGATGAACCTAAACGAAACCTAATAAATCCCCCTACTGCTTACAGATAATCTGTAGTCGCCTTAGCAGCTTACATGCCACCTCGATTGGTGGCGGCTTGCAAAGGAAGTCGTTGCTATGGTGGCCAGCCCGGTCCTCTGCACATTCATAACATGCAAGACAGTAGAGGATGAGTCGCTTTATATCCCAGTTAGATATCAGTCATGGGGGTCCGCTGCCGTCGCCCATGGCTCAGTGACGTAAGTCGCTGACTCGCAAGAGCAAGGTCGTGGGTTCGAATCCGGCGGGATTCGGCGGGTGCGCGCTACTGACGAGTCCTAATATGACGAAACGGCCGTCTAACTCTCTCTTGGATGTGTGGTGGCTGTCGGCCTGTGTCTAACTGCGACGAAGCTACACAAATGTTCCCATGTATGTTGTGTTATGAGATAGCAACATAACCAATATATGCACGTGTAAGTGACGGCTTGTTTACTTGTGTTCACATACAACAGGTTGTGTTTTTTTGCCTCTTGGTTCGAGTTCCTATAGGAAGAGATATCAAAACATATGGTAAAAAATAAACGAAACTTTGTACCACATTACCTTTTGAAATGTTGAGAACACGGAGCCTTGAGGAGAACCATTTCACAACTTCATTTAACGTATGTTCTAATGTCGAAGTGGTACGTGGGATGAGTATTCCGAGTGCAGCAAAACGCCATTAACATGTATGACTTGAAATCTGAAACATGGAAACACAATCAGTTGTTTAAAGATATGCGAATAATTGCCTGCGGTGACCCCTTGTTAAAACTTTAACTCTATGGAGTGTACTTCATGATGTGTGTTTATGTGCCCTAAAGTAAACATTTACGGCACCTTGAGGAGCATATTTATCAGAACGCGCAAACAAACACGCGCATACGCACAAGAAGTAGGTTGCCAGCTGCGTATCAGCTTGTCAGCAAAACAGAGCCAAGGTAACAAGCGTTACCACAGATTTAGGTCAAGCAGTTTGATGGTTAGCATTCTCGGTCTAACGTAAAGTTACTTGGTACGCAGAGCGAACGAAATATAAGCATGAATTTTGTGTAGTGTTCGTCTATCGCCAAATAGCAGGGGTTGATGAAGATGTTTCTCTGGATGGTATGATGTTTTTCTCTCGTTCTGCTCACTCATCATCATCATCATCATTATACATGTCAGCTAGATGCGGTAAAACACCTCCGCTATTGTACCGCAATACATAAAGGAAATACATACATACATACAATACATAGAGGAAAAATAAATACGACAATTGCATGCCAGCTGAGCTACCAGCAACGGATACGCATCGTTCCGGTAAGATACCAGCTAGCTACTAGGCAAAAAAATTTATGTTTTACCCTACGAAATGAGATCGTATATGGAGGGGGGAGGCTAAAAGGGATGGGGAGGGACAAAGAAACTCACAGCAGGAACGCTACTGAGGTTGGGTCCTTGACATGTCAGCAAGTGTATGCAGCCAAACGTGTTCACCGTCTTTTGGACCCCAACCAGGGAGCCGTGAAGCTCCAACCGAGGCTAGCTCCGAAGTGCTCACTAGAGGATAGTGATCTCGGTTTTCGCTTTTCAGGCGCAGATTGCACCTCCTGTAACACCTACGCGGTTATTTTTGTAAGTACATGTACGTCGGGGACGGGTCAGGAATGTTGGATAACTTAAACAGAAAATAAGGATAATAATATAGAGATGCAATTCTGTCTGGTGTTCAATAGTCTGATCATATAGTACGGGTCACTCATTAGTTATAAGTTTCTTTTTACGCATATATGAGTAAGAAGGATTCCATGGCATCATTTTGCTAAAAGTTCTGGTATGCACAGCTTCTGTTATCGAGGGTTGTTAAATAACAACTTTTACAACTGGTTGTGTAATTTTGGTCAGAATTGTAGCGTACGGTAGGCGCAAAACCGGAGCTCTGACATTCGTTGTATTATCTACATACAGTGGCTACTAATCGGGGACTATTATACACCGTTCGATTCCTCTGTGTGCTCCAACCACGTATGGAAAAGATATGAAGGAATACCTAACATTTTATGTGAATACTGTGCAGAAACTTCTCAACCATCGAACACAACCAAATTTAAGCGCACAAATTCAAAACTTGAAATCGAAAAGACTAGTTTTAGTCTCAGCCAAAGGATCTCTCTGAGGGGCCCCTACGAATCCAGCACTTATCTTATTCAGCTGCCGTTAAAATCAGATATTGGACAAATTGTAATCTGCCTATACGGTCACCGCTCATTGTTCGCAGTCCGATTGAGACCGACTTCGCTTGAAACCTATCCAAATCTCGAATTCACCGGGACAAAATCGATAAGCACGCGTGCACAGCTCCTGTGTCCAATTGTGATTCATCTCGTTGTCCACGCTGAACTTTGTGGCTTGACAGCACACGTGATCTGAAATCACCGCCGGATCCACACCTGTCGAGCACTTGCAGGACTGGCATCCACCTGATCATCTTGCCTGAACACGCTGCCCTAACTCCAACGAGTTGAGCTGCACGAAGGATCGTCTAACTGTCAACGGCTGACACCTGACTTGGCGCAAATGAAACTGACAACCCATTCAGCTGGCGTGAGAATCCATTGGACACGAACGAACGCCTAAAGCAGAAAGCGGATAGCGAGAAAAAATCGGCGCGGAAATTAAACGCCTGCTGTTGACCAACCAATCAGAACGGTTCGTTTTTCGTTCCTATTCCTTTCTTGCCACTTATTCACTATTGTATAGACCTTAGCTTTTTAAGCTGTCACCCATATCTTTCCCTGCGGATTTTTTGGTCTAAAATGTTTAGTTTAGATATTGGTCTAAGCCAATTTCGCTCTTTTCTATTATGGCTGCCGGACGTACAAGAGCCTAGGCTACGAACCGTAAAACTCCGGCAACAACTAAAACAGTGGAACACAATAAATCAATTGAGGCAAAACTATGCGCAGCAGCCTGGCCGGCTCAGCTTACTAACCTGCTTACCATGCAAGATGATCTTACCCCGTTTAAAATCGGTATCGACGGTCGATAGCTCTCTGATCACGAGTCCTATACTCGAGCACTTGCTACCCGCAAGTGTGCTTATCGACTCGATCGCCGCAGAGATATTCGGCAGAATACGTCTGGTTAACAACGCAGTGGTCTTTAATGCGCCCGATAATATTCCTGGTTAAGGATGGAAAAATGGATGGCACAGAGTGCAGTTGCATAAGGCATAATACAAATTTACAGCGCCACACATGTCCAATATTATTCAAATTCGACAGTTCATTAACAGCCAGCAAGTGTATAAACAAACGTGACCAAATTGTTGACAATACCCTGAAAATAATAGCTGATGAAACGCCATTACAAAGAGTACTTTTGCACGGACAGTCTGCTCCTATTCAAAGGAGCAACAAACTACCCCCTGTGCTTCTGAATCTACGGCATCAACTAGACTCGTCTCCAGCTGTATAACCGACACATATACTGTAAGGGTACCTGTGAAAGAAGCCACCTCTAGTCAATCCAGCAGCGTAGTAACTCCCCCTGAGTGTCCGACAAGTATGGTGGGTGCAACAACTCTCATAGAACCTCCGACGTCTGAAAGTATGCACAGTCACTGCCATGAACCGTAGAAATCCGATAAAAGTTGCGTAATGAGAAATGGTGTAACACATGGATGCTTAATTTCTCAGCTGGTAAATCTGGCATTAAGTCACACGGGTGTTTAATCCTTGAAGAGTCTGTTAAACTGAAAAATAAACGTCTCTGTGTGAAACTATCCAATTACGATCTGGGCATACGATAATCTTCAAACTTTAAATTCTCAGAGCAAGCTGAGTAGCAAATAGCACATGCTAAACGATCTGTGGCTAACATATGCCATAAAATCGATACAACCCCTGCCAGACTCGAGCTTTTCAAACTACTTACACTTCCTATCCTAGAATACTGCTGCATCATCTATGGGAAAATACAAATGGGTGACAGGAAAGCTTTGGAAAACTTGCAAAGATCATTCACTAAGTGTTTGTTCAGTAAATCAAGCACCTTGAGTTATCAGGAGCAGCTTAAGCTCGAGCCGCTTTGGTTGTGACGACTGAAACATAACCTGATGCTGATACAAAATCTCATAAACCAAAAGCCATACTCCAATCTGTGTACACTTAAAATTCAACATAACTTCACTCCGGATATACGCAACAAGACCTGTACATTATGTGGGCAGAGAACCAGGACAGCTACCCGATCAAACTTATTCCTCGTCAGATAAGCTGTCGTGTGGAATAGCCTACCACCTACAATCAGGTCTTGCACAAGTGCAAGAACATTCCACATTCAGCTTAGCAAATTCCTTGACTAGAACTCGATAATGACCATGTTTCCATCGGGTAAATCAACACAGGAGTTCTTTCAGGATGGACCAAAGAATACATAATCAATGATTAAAGATGGTACAATGAACTCAGCAAAAACAAAAGTTACGTGATTCCAAATCAGTTGGCTATCATACATCTCATATTACATATTTCACTCATGCATGAACATGATAAGTATTGTACCCATGATATGTCCACAATCCAGGGACAGCTTCTTGTACAATCGGGAAATATACGTATTATTAATATTATTGTTATAAAGCAGTTTCAGAACACCGGAAGTTATGACGTTGATCTAGACATGCCTACCACCTTACTCTCCAGCCAGATGGGCCCTCAAGGAAACAAATGACCCAATGAAATTAATACGCGTCTTACAAATTTGTCTTTAACTACAGTCCAAGACTCGGGGCCCAGCACTTCACATCGTCTCCTTATGGGTTCTACCGAACACACCTCCCGTAAACCTGAATTAGCAGATCCTCAGGAACTTTACACTCCCGACAAACTTACATACACGCCATTGAGGTTTACCGATCTCTCCATTTGGCCAACTTCAGCAAATCGCCCACCAATACCAGTAGACACCCCACACAACCCAAGAAACCCTCAGGAGATCACAGTGTCCTTGTGTTCAATGTCCCTGATGCTGCTGCTTTCCAAGATACTGCAAATACTTGTTGTGAAGCATCCAGTATGAGGCGTCACATGCTTAAAGCCATTAGACTACCTTAAAGGTTACATGTTTACCCGGCACCAGTTAGATTTATTTCCACAGAACAAGCCCCATTGGAAACGTTAGTTGGAGAGCTTAGTGCTATTATAAAAATCCATCAATTACATACGTATTTTGCAATAGGACATTGAGTAGACCCTATTTTTCCATCCCTCCGAAGGTGTCTACTGCCTCCATGCTGGGTGCACTCTTCCAACCTACAGAGCCCACCGAAATAACCCTCCTACCCACACACTCGAAAGTCAATATGAACTGTCATTTTAGGATATCTGTAGAGGTAACTCGGTGTTTTCCATCCTCATCAAGCCTTCGGCCTTTTCAAGAAACTTCTCAAAGTGATTCAAACCTAAATTGCATGCCTAGTGCTTACTATCAAGTATTGTCCTACAAATGTCTCAAGCCATCCGTTAGTTCGGATGATCTTTACCCAGCTCATAAATTTCCAAGTCCTGCTTCCTCTTGTTGTCGCCTGCCGACAGGTGACAAGCACTTAGTCTATTGATATCCGGTTTGAAAAGCTGTAGTCATTTGCTTCATGGATATTACATAATTCTATCCACTGCCATATATCATCAATAACATACAGCCTTACCCCCAGTCCTTGTCACTCAAACCGTAATTCTTCATCACCATAAATTCCGCCCAATGTATTCAAGCAGCTGGTTTGCCTATCTACTCGGACAAAATTCATCGAAAAACTGCAATGCACGTTGGCTTCGTAACAAGATGCACACACTTCGTTTCATGGTATCACTCTTTAAAGTAGACTTCATCTTAGTGACAGAGGCATGGTTTACTAATGATGCTCCGCAATCTTATTTCTATATTAACCGGTGCAACCGTTTTCTTGCCTGTCGAAGCTCAGTATCTGGAGTTGGTTGCATTATATATGTATCCGATAAATTCCGAAGATCGCTGCTAAGCGCTTCTCTTAAAGACAGCAACATTGAGACCAGAGTTGTAATGTGTCGCATTAGAAAGCACTTCGATAATGTTGGGTTGTATTTACTCCCCTCCAAATCCCAAAGGGGATGACCTAAAAAATCGGCGGCATTTGTTTTGCTACCTAGCGGGACTAATTGTCAACCATAAAGTGGTGGGGATTTTAATATACCCGATGTTGAATGGACATCGTAGACCGCACCTGCTAAATAGCCAAGTCTATTGTCTTCCTTACATATATCCGGATGGACACGACAGGCTCATTCCCCCACCAGGTGGAACCACATCATTGATCTGTTCTTTACATGAGCTTTATCCGTAGTCTCTGCAGTTAGACAAATTCCCTGGCAGCCATTACAAGATAGTCCAACTCTCCTTCGAAAGATCATACTCTGATCATCTTACGACTCAGTCTGCAGTTCTATATAAACAACAGAACTTTTACACTTGGTATTGTTTTCGACTCTTTTGATATCTTTGTTTTGGTACACCTTCCTGATGAATGACGTACAAGTGGCGGCCAATAAACTTTACAAGAATATTGCTAAATCACATCTATTAACTTATTCAAGATGGTCGTTGCCGTCCCCCGTAGCTCTGTGGTCTCAACCACGGACTGGCAACAGTCGAGTTGCGGGTTCGAGACCTACCAGGGGTCCGATGGAATGCGCACTGCTGATGATTCCCGAAAGGATGAAACGCGCGTACAGTGCTTTTCCGGGCGTGTGGCGGCTGTCTGAGTGAGTCTAGATGTGACGAATTTCTACCTACACTATTCAACTCCCCCTACTACTCTTCTGTTATATTGCGATTTGTTTATACGTCATCATCCCATTGGGGTATCGGCGTAAAGAAAAATCCATCTCCACTCCCGATAAATTTGCGAATAAATTCACGAAGCTTCGCAGATGCTATTTGAAAACGAAGAACTTCTCCCTTGTGTTGCAACAACAGAAAGTCATTGCTGAACTCGAACAATTTAGGCAAAACAAGTGCATGAATGGAGATAGGAAGGCACTCAACAGTAATAAAAAACCATGAACTTTTCAAGCTGTTGAAAAGCAATAACAAAGATCACAGAAAACCACATTTTGATTCGTGGCAACCGAATAACAAGCGATCCAACTCACGAAAGCAAAGCGCCTATCGACTACTTCGTCTCCACCTTCAACACCACTACTGAGCTTCCTGCACAACCTCTCATGCCTAATAATGATAAGCACTGCACGGCATAATTTGACCTCCGCGACATAATTCACTTTATTTCATCCACTAAAATATCTTGGTATGCTGGACCTGACAATTTATCTCTAATCTTGACAGAAAACTGGGGCTCCGATATCCCATAATACTTTTAAACCTTTCCATATATGAAAGCCGGTATTGTGCCAGCACAGTGGAAGGTGTAGGACTAGTTAATACTAGTCCGAGACGATGCGCGGAATTAAGCGCGGATATCAGAGGGCAATGGAAGTCGGACACAGCGGACTGTATTCGATGGGCTAGAACAAGAAACGGACGGATGAAGCGAGGCAAGAGCGTACACGTGAGCGCGGGGACTTACAAGGCAGTTGTGTGTCGAGCCGGTTGTAAGATTAAAACAAGAAGGAGTAATGTACAATCGGTCATCAAGTAAATTGTACACGAAAGATAAGAGTTATCTTTTTGGGCGCTACAGAGCTGAACAGGCTGAACATAGAAAGCCTTCGAAATCGAAAAGGAATGTTGAAACCAGGTTCGTAAGGCGAAATCGTGCCGAGTAAAAATGGGCTTGCGTTCGTGTAAATGGGGGTTCGTCGGAAGTCGGAGTCCGCTGTGCCGTTTATGATTTGTTATTTATTGAATGCAGGGCAGGGTGCATTCGGCGAGCCGTTGGAGCGGGCTTGTCGGACTACAAAAAACTGGCTAGCCCAGAAAAAGGCCGACAGGACCTCAACCTCCGCTGCTGCCAAACGGTGCGTTTGGGAGTGGTCTCTCCCCCCGCCGCACCCT